>VDFB02011530.1:0-32117 GCA_007258455.2 Sequoia sempervirens
TCTCTCTCTCAAGTATCTCCCTCCTACCCCCACTCTCCCTTTCTCTCCCACTCCCTCCATATCTCTCTCTCAAGTCATAATTTAAAAAGAATATAATTTATATTTATATTAATATTTAAAATTAATTTTTAATAGAGGGGGTTTGACCGAACATCTTTAGAATGTTTGACCGAACCCCATTCAAATCTATTTTTTTATTGTATGTTAAATGGGTTTGGTCGAACCCACATTCGATCGAACATTTTTTTTTTGTTCGACCGAACCCACTTATTTTCACCCACATCCTCTTAGGCACCAAAATTGCTCATAATTTTGCACTTCGAAGCTCAATTTGAGAATGAAAATGGAGGAGATCTCAAAATGAGCTATCCAACGAATATAATTTTAATATGTTTTGATTATATTATCTATTTGTTTTTTAAGTTTTATTAAATATAGGTTTTTCACCGAAAACAAAACTCTCTGTTCTGCACATGTGGAAAAAAATAGAAGATTATCAAAAAAAATTTTAAAAATATGAGTGCACCAGATATTGGAGTCCTTGATCCAACAAAAAAAAAAGAATTTTAATACATACAATAAAAGTTATGCATTATACGGTTACGTTATGTCTGAATTGTAATTGATTTGACTTTGAAACTTGATTAAAGAAAAAATATTCAATAAAAAACTATCTAACCAAGTGGAAGCACTAGATATCGGAGTTACAAATATAAATTTGAAAGAATTGGAATTTTATCTTTCAAGGAAAAAAATTATGCGTTATACGGTGTGAGTCACTTTTTAAAAATGCTGTTTTTTGAAAAAAACCAATTTTCGTGGGAGATGGATAAAGAAGTGCAATCTGATTCCAAAAATTTTGAATTTTTTTTTTTTAGAATCTATAGACAAAATTTGACAAGACTCTAGTTTGCATCATCTTCAAATTCCTCACGGTTTAACAGCTATAGGTGCTTGAATGTGAAGATTTAGTTAAAAAAAAAATCAGTGTCCAGTTTGGCCAAAAATTGTAAACCACTATTGTGGGATCACCCAAGAAGATCTTTCATATCAAGATTTCAAAGCTCAAAGTTAATGTTGTTCATTCTCTTCTCTCCATATTTATACATACCACTCTCTCTACCTAAATTTAGGATCATCTATATGCAAAGTAGTCATTGAAACAATAATTGTTATCAAACCAAGGAGAGTGTGACCTCCTCCATGCCAATACTAAGATATAATACTAAATGAAAGGAAGCTAGATAGTTCTACATTAATCCAATGAGAATAAATACAAGAATTTATAGATCTACAAAATATTCAATTGATAAATACACCACAAGATATACATTGGGAAAACCATTTTGGGGAAAAAAGCCTCCAAAGTAAACTCGATGTATTAGCCTAAATGGAAGATTATAATACAATACCATGTATATATTCTCTCAATAGTAGATACAAGATATCTTCAACAATATATCTAAGTTCAATCCAATGGCATAACCTCATTCTAAAACACCACATATGAAACCCACCCATCCAATATATAAGACAATAACAATCTAGGAAATGAACAATTGTTGCCAATCCCATGGGCCAAAACTACGGGCCCAACTAGGATGCCTAAATCCATGGACCAATTTCCAATGCATTCCTCATAAATGCACCCATTAGAATACTATGTAACTTCCAATTTAAGGAGTTTTTCAATTAGACATGGGCACTCCAAATTGGTCCATTTAAAACTCTCATACATATGTTATTATTATTCAATCACTAATATATAATCCCCTTCTTATAATGCTTAGTACATGCATTGTAGATTATCTTATGCATATTACAATATCATATCTATGATTTGACACATCATACATGACATAGATGCACTCTTACACGTGTAATACCAAAATGCCAAGTAGTGTGGTGTTCCATCCAAAAGATCTCAATAATTCTCCTGATTGGGGCACCTTTTTCCTCATGGTCCCATATTTACAACACATCCCAAATATTAAATAAATATAATTAAATACATTAAATTTCTACAATCCATAATATACTTCTTGATATATTTATGGATTTGACTACGTAATTTTTTTTCTTTATCAATGTTTCAAATCAAACACCATTTCTCTTCTCTTGTTATCTCATCTTGATGATTGATCGTGGAGTATGATTTAAAATGTTGAAGAAGAAAAATGTTTACATAGTCAAATCTAGAAATATATTAAGCTTATAAGTTGCATAACATATAATCCTAACACTATAAAACATGCTTTCTAAACAAATAACTTGATATTTGGTCTTCATACAATTCTTTATTTTGAGAAATAAAATAAGAAATTATAATAGTGTTAAATATCCTATTTGCTCTTACTTGAATGTTCTTTGTAATATTTACCATTACTTCCTTAGTGCTTCCTTTTCTCTTTGATGAATCACTAGGTGTGGGCTTGAAATTACTCTACCTTTTCTCTCTAAGATTTCAAACATTTATCAACCTTTATTAGAGCTTAAATTGCATATGTAAACATTCTTCACTCATAATAATATTTTCAAATTCTCTGCCATGTTTCCTCTTTTTCAATTAGAACTCAAATTCTTCAATGTTATTAATACCATCACTAATTTCTTATTCAATTCCCTCATATGATTTTAACATCAATCTTCAGTAAAATCAACCTATTGCTTGATAGATTCCCAACCATCATCTTATCTCATCTAATCTTGATTAATGAAGATTGATTATAATGAAATGCTTATCAACATGTGAATTTATTGATGACTAAATAATAATTAAGAATATTATTAATATATAAACTAATTGATCTCCTATTATGTTTTCCTTTTAAGATCATTCATTAAAGCAAACTTAACAAGAAAAATAGATTATAAAGTAAAATAGCTAACTAAAAATCATGACAATGTGGTTAATGAGATCCCTATTGTAAATTGAAATATTATAAAGATAAATTATAACTAAAATAATATCTTTTAACTACTATATATAAAACTATATCGACAAGGCAATCCACAAGCTCCTTGTTTGCTATTCTCTTATGAATGACTACATATACAACAAGGTTTAAGTGTCTTTCTTTAGTGAATCTACCATGTCTCCATTTAATGATCCTACAATTCCTCCTCCTCTACATGTAATGTTTGCTCAAATAAATAAAAATAAGGCTTTTATGAAGATGTTTATAGTCCTTTCTAATGGTGCATGAGATTTTTAACTAAACATATGCCCTTAGATCTACATAAAGCAAAGCAGGTGCTTATGGATTTTTAAGGATTCTCATTATAGGAAATATTCTTCAAGCTCTCAACCCAATATTATTTTTTAAATTTATCAATAGAGGGGCTATTTTCTAAGTATAGAGTCTAGTTTGAGGCTTTAACCATTATGGGTTTTTGAATAAAAGTTTTAGAGTCTAAAGGAACACCCATAGATCATATGTTAATTTATCATTTTCATGATTTTTTACCAATTTTAGTTGATTTGTATATCGGCAAATTTCAGAAACTTGGAACCCTCCATGAAAGAAGAAATATCCATTTACCCTTATGCTCAATGCTTATTCCTAGTAATTTAAATACCCACAATATAGAGAATTGTTACCTAAAGGGGGACCATGGTCTGAGAACAAAGCCTCTTCTTGTTTGAAATCTTGGTTCCCATATTTCCACCCTCTCATAAAGAATCTCTTGGTTATTTTAATTTAGGTTCATCTCGCAACGTCTATTTCATTATAAAATTTGTTCCATCTCCAAAAAAACTTGAAGTTCATTCTACTATCACCTTTCTCATATCCTTGTTGAAATGGATATTTTGAACCTATTACCAACATAAATAGGTCCCAAGGTAGGAAAAAAATTTGGAAATAATATTTGGACTATGAAGGAATATTATTTATGTGTAGATCATATTATACTACATCTCGCTTGAGAAAATATTGTCTAAAAATATTCATCAATAACAAAAAGGGTTAAATATTTGAAGCAAGATACTTAATAGAAAGGGGTTAATCCAAGTCATCAACATATTTTTTCTTGATACTATTGAATCACCTAAGGTTCCAATGTCTTTGAAGACTAAATTTTTTTTGGGAACCCCTATCTCACCAAGCATAGGCTTTTCCCCTTAAGATATTTAGGTTGTTTCTCCCAAGACTCTAAGAATGATGGATCTCATCCTCTATTTTCACCAATGTTGAGGAGTTTTGACCTTTAGGAGATTTGATTTTGAGACATGCAAGAGAAAATTTTATAGATGATATTTTAGACAATTTGCCAACACTTAAGAAATTTGGAAGAAATCTTCTTATAAAAAGTTAAAGGACCAATGTCAAATGACTTTGTGCTTTGATGGCAAGAAGGGATAAACATCTATTTAGATTCTTATTACATTTGAAGATCACTTTTATCTTAAATAAGAGTCATATGTTTAAAAGTAGTTTACCTGCCCTCTTTCTAATGTTGGATAATAAAAATTTTCACACTTGAAATGATATAATTTTTAAGTTAAAAAAGGATGAGGGAGCCCTTTCCGCAATCCACATAGCAAAAAAAGGGTTAAATTATATATTATTGGTGTCCTTCAAGATTACTTGACTTGAAATGCTATATGAACAAAGTTGACTACACAAAACCTAAAGAAAAATTACTTAAACTCTTGGACTAAACTAGCCAAGAACATTAACACACAAAATAAACACCACATTTTCAATTGACAATAGAATGTTATTGGTTGAATGCTTTTCCCATAAAAGCTAACAACATTAGACGATGTATCTCACAAACATTCATGAAAATGAGGTTAAGAGCAATCATTAGTTATGGACATCCTATCATAATCATTAAAATTATAAAATTCATCATAAATCAATTTAGTCAAGGTAATCCTAAGTGCATAGTCATATATTTGACACAACAATATCCATGCACGCACAGATAAAGTCTAATCATGTTCAAATAGTTAACCAATTTCTACCATAGTCCAAATTACAATTGGATTATGAGTGTTATTAATTTCTTTTAGGGGATGTTAAATCCTCTCCCTCTTGAAGTTAAGCTATTCTCACTTAGTTAAATAAGTGTGGGCATTCCTTCAAGTAATAGATTCCCCATATTTCTAGGTGGATCATTATTGTATTAATCCCTAAGGATCATAAGTTGTTGCAAACAATGCTTGTCTAGAAGTGCAAGCTACTTAAGGTAGGTTTCTCTTGTCTCTTCTTCTCGAAGTTCTTGCTAATTAATCACATGTATGGGATCAACATCATACATTTTAAGAATGTATGACACAAATTGTGTATGTAAGGAAAATGCCATAAGGGCTAGTTTTAATCTACTCAACTAATCTTTTTTGGATTTCAAATGGTCCTATAAAATAGGGTGATAGTTTGATGGCTTTACTAAACTTGATATAACACTTATAGGGCCTAACATATATAAACACTTTGTTTATTACCATCAAATCTCTTTGAGTCCTTTCTGCATTAGCATGACTTTTTCGACAAGTTGATACTTCCTTTAGTCTTTCTCTAATGATCTTCACTTGTTTGTCATGCTTATGAGGCAAATACGGCGCCTTTGTTACTCTTTATGTATTGTATCTCATCTAAATATTGTTTGGCACTTATTGCCATAAAAAGCTTCAAATGGTGTCATCTAAATTGATGAATGATATGAGTTTTCATAATTTTACTAGTGAAAAATACTCTTCCTATTTTATTGGTTGCTTAATAGTATACATTAGCAAAGCATGTATTACAAATTTAATTTTGGTTTACACTTTTCATCTAATTATTTGTCTCTAGATAGGAAGCGATACTAAGTTGAGTTTGGCATAAGGAATGCTAAAAAAATTGTTCAAAAAATTGAGAGGTCAATAGTTTATCTCTATAAAAATCAATCACCTCAAATATGCCATACTGTAACAAAAAAAAATTCCCCATGAATCTTCTAACCAATATTTACATATCATCCATATCATTATCTTAAATGAAATGTGCTCATTTATTTTATTCATCTACAACTATCAAGATAATATCATGATTATTACATTTTTTGAGAAAACTTATTACTAAATATATTGAGATGGATAACCATCTATATAAAGAAGGTCATATGGATATGTTATCCTTAAAAAAGGAAGGTCATGTGAATATTAAACCCTTAAAATTTGTTAGCATAAATTGGTTTGAGATAGTTCATAGGACATTTAAGTCTCATAAAATATTTCTAATACTTATAGAGATCTTATAGAGAATATCAAACATCGACTCAATTGCAAGCATTAGAAAGTAAATGCAATGATAAAATTTTCAGTCCTTTAAAATAGAACATCAAATATCCACAAAACTCCAAATGAGAACTAATTGTATGAACCAATAATCAACAATAAAATGAAATATCTACAAAGATCCAAATAAAAATGACTAATTTCATTAACCAATAAGCAACAAAATCACACATAAATACATCAACTTAAATCTATAAGATCATACCTTATAAGATATCTCTCTGCTATTAGAAAATAAATTGTCTTTACAAAATATAAAATAATTGGCCGGTAACCACCTCACTTCTACAGACTCTCTTCAATCTTTCCATGCACCAATTTTGTATTCATCTTCACTCAAAATGGCGACATTTGAAACATCTGTCACCTCCTCCCGCCATTTAATGATTCTGCTTGAAAGCGCTGCCAAAACATATGTACTATCATCTCATACGTCCCATTAATTTTGGCATATTATTACTGCCCATGACTTGAGAGCTTCCGCCACCTGAGAATGATCTAAGAGAAATACTTGAAAGACATTTTGTTTGAGCTTCTTTATAATCATATTGAGTGTGCATCTGTAGTTGTACTGGCTACAATTAAGGACCAACCTGATAAGCAGCACTTTATCTCCTCACCAATTACACCATTCTCTCAATTGCCCACAAATAGGAAAGGTGCTTCAACAGTGAAACCGTGAAAATAATACAGGTGAGGATCAACTGAATCTGCTATGGGTTTAGTTGGCCAAACTAAATGAATTCGGCATGCAGTCGTTTATCCATCTCCACGTGTCACTCAAGGGTGTGCTATATTTATTAGTTATTTATAACGAGGCTGCATTTGGCAGAATATTTAAAAAGGCTGCATTCGACAGAATATTTAAAAGGCTGCAAATCAGTAAAGGATGGAGATAAGCTGAGAATTTATTATTATAGTACTTGTAATTGCGCATGCTCCGTGCTCTCTTGCTTTCAAACCAAAATTAGCCTAGTTACTTAAAAATCTAAGAGAAAGAAATGCATAAGATGTTAAAGAAAGTAGATAGTGTAGATAGGATAAGTTAGTAAATGTCAACAAACCCTTCTAACTTATATTATAATCTATATATTAACTACAACTAACCAATATTAATATATAAATTTATGTTTAAATAATTATATCTTTGTTTCTTATGGTATCGATGGTACAAATCTATGTTAACTTGAAATGAAATAATATTATAGTAGGCAAAATGGTCATGAGTAACTGCGAAAAATGTGAATGGATGCAAAATCTTACCCTCTCAAATAAGATTTTGGGTTTCCAATCTTTGCCAATAACAAATTATAGTTAAATCTAAATTGGAAAGTCAAAAAAAACATTTTAATGATGAATTTAATATGTTTGAAATTTTCCTCCATCTTATCCAAAAACACCATGTTAATAATTGGTAACATTGGATGAATTAAGATTGAATTAAATAAGATGTAAAGGCAAAGAGGAATATTTAAAAGGTAAAGGGTAGAGGTTAAATTTCTCTTGAGATTTTGAATTTAGTGGAAATGAAACTATCTATTGTACATATTTTATGTTATATACATAAATCAAAAGCTAACAAAATAGATTATTTTCATAACATCTAATACAAGATTAAATAATTTCATAATATTGAATGACCTTGATAAGAGAGGAAGATGGTCACAAAAATTGAGTACCATAGTGCATCCTATATTCCAACATACAACATTCAAAATTTATATTAAAATTAAAAATCAAATCTAGCAAGGAAAATTATTTTCAACCTAAACTGCCAAAACCCCTTTTATTTCTAAACTATAATGGATTGAGAGGTGATTTATTGATCTCAAATAAAATAAAAAATATTGTTCGTCTGTAATGGACACTATTCTATTATTGGTTGTGCGTAAGTAGAATATAAAGTTTCAGTTGTTTGGTTTATAGTTATATTTTCAAGTAAATGTTGCCCCAAGCAGATACAAGGGTGAGCCAAATTTAACCAGAGCTATCATCTATGATCTATGAGAAACCTATAGGAGCATGGCAACAATTTTACACAAATCTACTGCTTGCTCTATGCTATAGTGAAATTCATAACTGAAATGACAAATTCAAACTTTTAAATTAAACGAAACATATTTGTTTGGAGAAAGAAATCCTAACTTCCTCACTACACAACCCTATTTCAATGGTAGAATGTAAGCTCCACCCGTGTGTATTGAGATGGAGAATGCCTCACTGACATGTCAAAAGTAAAATTTAAATGTATTTTAATATTATATAATTAGTTATACAATAATTTAAATTATGCATGTTTTTATTATAAATATGAATTATAATTTGTACAAATAATCATGGTATGATAGACATATCACAATCAACCTAAATATAGTATGGAACTTAGACAAGCTAATATTTTAGAAAGTGAAGAAAGAATATAAAAATCTTATGTATATGTTAAAAGAGATATCTAAAAGGAATTAAGTTCAACTTCCATAACATCCAATAATTTTTTATGTGATTCCTTCAATTTGATAGCTTAATATATCTAAAAAACTTGTGTAGCAAAATAATTAAGATAATAGACAATTCATTTTTTTTTGTGCATACATCCAAGGCATTTGGAAAGAGGAAATGTGGAGAGGCTAAGAGAGACATTAGAATCCACAAGCCATATCCTCTTGCAAGCTTCATTTAATGAGATTTTGTCTTGAAAAGAAACACTTATGCATTAAACTTGTAGATACAATAGAAAAATGGTTATTCAAACACTAGCGTGACAATGAAATGGCATAGCATGAAAATCTATTAAATGTAGCTATCTTGCAATACTTGTTTGGCTATTTCCAATGCAATAAGATCTATAATACTTATCCCTACTTGCACATTTTTTATAATAATTTATTAAAAAAAAACTAGAAAAGAATGCAATTAACTTATAAATTAATAAAAATTCTAAGCTTCTGAGAAATATCTTGAATTTCAAACGTAAAAATGACTACGCTGTGTAAACCAAACAAACACTAAAATATGACAAAAGAAATTTGATGCTAGCATCTAAATTTTTTAACTCCTAACTATGCTTGGTGACCAAAATTTGTAGAGATCTGATTAATATATGAACTAATTATTCAACGTTATTATTTCATAAAACTAAATTTAAATTTATACCTACTCTAGATGTAGAACTATTAAATATTCAATTAACTTTTATAAGTTCACTAGATAAGGATGCTCTTGAATTTTAGAATAAGCCTAACGATAATATGATATTTTCTAGCATTAAGATTCCATTTATATGGGGGAAAATGACTAAATCCCATGTACATCTATTGCAAAAATGATGAGTTGGCCTAATCAAGGTCTTGATTAAATTTCATATAAAAGATGAGCAACAAAAACTTAATAATAATCTGGGCATAAGCTTATGGATTTTGTATCTATTGCACTTAATGGCAAGATCTTGAGGATCTTGTGATATTTTGCAATAGAAATCAAAAGTTAACATACAAAAAAATCCTCTAAACGAGTAATTTGAATAGTCTACAATAATACAAAGAAGGGCGCATCAAGCCAATGTTCAACCTACAACCATTTAAACACTATGTTGACCCATAACAACATTTCTCAATCACATGAAAATCTAATGTAAGACTGTGAGGCAAGGCACAACATACAAAAATAAGGCACAATATCCTAAAGCTATTGCAACCTCTTGAGACCCTATAGTGTAAATAAGCATTGTGTAACTATATAAATCAATTCATTGTCTTATAATTTATGGCAGGTCATAAGATTATGACTTCTAGACAAAAAGAAACCTTGTGGAGCTCTATAGGAAGTTCCTACACAACCATAACAACCACAATAGGGCACAATATTGTTATTATAAGATATAGTTGACATTACCTATTTACATCTCAATGTAGCAACCAATTAATAGTGTGCAAGCATTAAAAACATTTCTTAGCCAAGAAAATGTATGGAAATCATAAAAATTATTGCAACCAATAAAATAGCCAAAAAATTCATTCCACCCAGCCTTTAAAGCAATGGAGCAAGTGACAAAATCTAGATGCTTCCAAGAAAGTGTTAGCACAAGGCATTAGAAACCAACTAAATAATATAAAATCTTGTGCAAAACTTGAATCGATAGCTAAAACAAAGATTTCATGTTATGGTAAAAAGAACCTATTGACCACTTAAATAGGGCTCATGTGATTGAGAAGGTGGAATGAAACTTTAATGATATGTACCATGATTTGAATGGTAGTGTATTCATTGAAAATAAATTTGTATTAAAATTGGTTGATAAATATAAAGAGATGTATATTGCTTGAGAAGCACATTTGCACATGTTTATGGTACAAAATTGTGTGGAGCTTGCAATAGTGGAGCTCTAAAAACCTCTCATCATTGTAAATAAATTTATGTAAAAATTGGTTGATAAAATTACATACATTGCTAGCAATCACTATTTTTTCCCTTATGCCATTACATTGAAACGTGTGAGTTGCAAGGAAGTCAAGCATTAATTCCTCAACTACCTTTAATCATTAAAATGCTCAGGTTGTGTCAATAACATTACTATAATTTTACACATACACCATGCACACCTAGGCCTTTGCACAATACCTTTCCCTCAGAGTCCCTCCTCACAAATAGTATGAAGCAATCTTGAATGATTTTAGCACCCACGAAAAAATATCAAAAAGCACACATAGAAGAACTAGCTAATAAGGCAAAAACTAATGATATACACCTTAACATAGTTCAAAAATTTTGAGTACCCATTGAGCAAGACATAAAAACACACAAACATAATAGAGAACATTGGCTAAAACTCCTATTAACTAATTAACTTAACCTATACAAAAACAAATAAGCAAAGAAATGGAAGCTATATGACCCATCCTTGCATGACCTCTTTACAATAAACAAACTCATTTAGCAACTATTACTAGCATTTGAAGAATCCATGGAGTAGAAAAATTAATCACATATAGATCATAGATTCTGAATCATATGATCATCTACACAAATACCCACTTGTTTGATACCCTCAAACTATAAATTCCTTGATTGCAAACCATGCAAATTAGAATCATATCACAAACGAATAACACTACTAATGATTCAAACAAAATGTAGATAGTTTACTTAACCTTTCAACATGTGAAACATTTGTTATTTCCTTCTCCACCATCAAAACTTTGGCTCTACAAATCCATGTTTTACTACTAGGCTAGGTACCTTTAGCACGAGTGTGTGAGAATTATTAGTGTTTGTTTAAGGAATTGGTGATGGTCTCTAGACCACCCACCTGCTATTCAATGTTGTAGAGTAAAAATAAAGAAAAAAAGTTGTAACACCATGGGTGCATGCAATTACTTACAAGTATTGAACCCCTAATTGACTATAATATAAAGTAGGAAAGTAAAATGAAGAGTAGTGTAAGTAATATAGTTGTACAAGATGAAATTGCTCAAAAATTTAGAGAAGACACCCATTGGATGTTTCAAATGGAATGAAATACATGAACTTGCTAAAAAATGAATTATGTGAGTTTGTGCATTAGTGATGCTGTATAGGATCTAGACTAGATTACTTGTATTTAAATGCTTAACTTTTTACAATGCTTTTGAATGATTATTTCAAGTTAATTAAATCGAAATTAACTTAAGGAAATAACAGAATGAAAGTGAATATCAAGGTGATCATAACAGAAAGAAGGAAATGAGAGAAAGAGAGAGAAGAAGAGAAGTGCAAACAGTTGATAACGGAGTTCGTCACAAATGTGACTACGTCTCCGGGTCCACTCCAATAGAGAGACCGATCCGATTAACTCCAAAATCAATTACAAAGCACCATAATCATTCTCCAAGCACTTCGGCAGCATAACAGTGCTCTGACGTGCAAGAATGACTCAAAGAATCTCCACAAGACCTCTCTTTCGATTATCTCCACAGCTTCAAGACTTCGTCACCTGAAAGAAAACTTATCTTAACTCTCACCTCAAGCCCTCTTTTTATACAAAGAATTTGCTCAAATTGGACTTTAACCAATTGATTTGAAAATATTCCCCAAATCCACCTTATCTCTCCAAAATACATAAAAATCTGCCTTTTACACATAAAAATCCCTATGAATCTCCCATATTTTACATAATAATATTTAAAAATCTCCCTAAAATAATATAAGCCCTTCCATTTATTTATTTTCGGGCTTTGGAGGTTTTTTGGAGATTTTGTTTTAATCTTTAAAAAGATTAAAGTTTGTTTAATTTTCAATTTAGGAGTGTTTGTTTAAAATTTTAGGCATTCGGTTTTAAAAATACAACAAAACAAATCGGGGCCTATAATATTTTAGACAGTTACGAGTGGCTCGTTGGTGGAGGATAACTTTGGAAGCCGGCCGGTTCGGGGTTCCAACCCGCCGGCTGGCTTTTAAACACCCATTCGCCAGTGTTCTACAACAAAACCAAACCGTTGCAGTTAATATTTGGGCGCGCACAGTTGGTGTATTGGTAGAGCGGTCGGATAGGAAGGCAAGGGTTGTGGGTTCAACCCCAACCAACAACCTTTTAACAAACAAAACAAACCGACGACCGCCGCGGAGAGAGGAAGAGTTGTTGCCATGTGTCGCACCAGGAGGGTGCCACGTGGCAACCTCCAATTCGCCGATGGAAAACGCAGAGAGACCTGAGCCACGTGTCGAATACTAATTCGCTGATGAAGTCACGTCATTGCTGACTCTGCGTCCACGTGTCACCATATGAATCACTGGAAAATCTGACTCGACATCCACATAGACACTGAATGTACTGCCACGTGTGTGCCACGCAAATGCTGACGATGTGTACGGAGGACACGTGTCAACGCCCGATTCGTTGACCTTGCTGACGTCACCTGCCACATCATCACGCCACGTCGACATGTACGGACTGCCACGTGTCAACTTCTGATTGGTCCATTTCGGATTTCGTACCGCATGCTGACGTCAGCTGTACGGATGATGACGTCATCACTGTACCTTCAAGTCCACCAAGTCAACATGAAACTTTGACCAGCTGCATCTTGAGCATACGATTAATGCGATTTTACGACAGCGAGCGTTGCGGAATGGTCTCAAACCCAGCTCTTGATGATGCTGACTTGAGAAGAAGATTTTTGGCCGATGCCATTTTCGGCTCCACGGGCGCCGTGATCCTAGTTTGACCCGAAGGTTTGACGGCCACTAACTTCGTTACCAGCGAACTCCCTTTTAAACTCAGATTCGAGTTGCGTTGGGAACCGGGGTGCGAGCTCTTTCTGATGGTCGATTAAGGAGAGAAAAATGGGGAACGCACTTCAATTTCCACTGAAAAGTAATGTCCACGGATCAGGCCTCCCCACTGAAGACCTTTTGGACCTCCAAAAGTGGCATTTACTCTGACAATATGTGAGGACCTGGCCTCCCCACTTGTCCTGTATCCTCTGTACATCTGAAAACCTGGCTCACAAGCACAATAAAGACTGCAGAAATATTGTTGATCATAAACATAACTTTATCACTTCCATAAGCTTCTAGATCAAATGTCATAGCCACTAACCAACAAAAATTGACTAGCATCAAGCTGAACAATAATGCAGAAATGAAAGAGAATAAGTCAACAACAATTTGATCCTTTACAATAGGAACATTTTTACCCAAGGATCCATCAATGCTTTCAATCATCTTTTTCTCATGCTGTACTGCAAGTGTATCCTGCAACATCTGACCCTGGTTAGCTACTCCAAGTTCAAGTGTAGAATCACCTGTACTGACAGACATAAGATTTAACTCTTTACTTGCATTAATTACCCTCTTTAACTGCCCTGTGTTTGCAAAAGAACGATCAGTCTTAATCCTGTGAGAATGTACAATATATTGAATGCCATCTTTAAACAAGTGATAATGATTCTTTTCCCTGTAGAAGATTGCTTTTCTGTCATAAAGATAAGGGCTTCCAAGCACTATCCCACAGATATCCAGTGGAACTACATCAAATTGAACTTCATCCACAAACTTACTAGTGATTGCGAACCTTAAGGTGCATTGTTTAGTTACTTGCAACTTATCATTTTCACAAATCCAACCTAGTGGATAAGGTTTCTTATGTTGTGTAGTTTTTAATCCCAAGTTCTTTACAACACTTTCTGAAATTAAATTCACCTGAGATCCACTATCTATGAGTGCATCAATTTTACTGTTGTTAGCAATAACCCTTAAATGAAACAACTCATTCCTTTTTGCATCTTCAGAGAAATCATTAACTGTAGAAGAAGAAGCACAACTAGCAACAGAAACACCAGAAATAGGGGTTTTACCTTTTAGACCCATCGCTGTTATCTTAGTCTCATCATCTGAATCTGAACCAAGATCCATAACAACATTTGTGGATTTGTCCTTACCCTTCTGTTTCTGATTACGTCTTTGAGCCCACTTAGGCCTCAATTCAGGATGTAACTTCCAGCAGTGATTTTCATCATGACCTTCCTTGTCACAATGAGTGCAAGAAAGTTTCTCATCCTTCTTGACTGTAGCTGCCTTCTTTCCTTTCCCTGTCTCTGCATTCTTAGAAGATTTCTTTACATCATTATCAATAAAAGATCCTTTACCCCTTGACTCTAAGTGTGTTGCTTGAGCAGACACTTCATCCAAGTTCTAGGGTTCAAAACCAAAATGGAATGCCTAAGGTAGGAATGCAACCTCCTATGTACTTCAACAACGTGTCCTGGGTATACAAAGGAACATTCAAAGCAATAGCCCTCTTCCTAAATTCATGGGTGTACTCTTGGACAGTTTGACCTTTCCCTTGCCTAAACATTTGCCAATCCATCATTAATTGCTGCATATGTCCTAAGGGATAAAATTGCTTCTTAAGTGCATTAATAAATTCTGCCCAAGTTAAACTGACTCTACCATGTTGTGAAACTTCTGCCTTAGACTTACTCTCCCACCAGGTTAAGGTTGTACCTCCTAAACGAAGAGTAGCTAATTGGATCCTATCAACATCATCTAATAGGTTCTGGACTCTACAATAGACCTCAACTTGTTGAATCCAATCATCCAATTTTTCAGCATTAAGTTCTCCACAATATTTTGGTAAATCAAATTTTACATCCAACTTAATTTTAGGCTTATACCCACTCTTGAAAGGATTAGAAGAAATAGAATGAGGAGAAGATGGAGAAGAAGGAGAAGGAGAAGAGGGAGGAGAAGAAGAAAAGGGATGATCTGGTTTCTTGCCACCATCTCTATGTTGTTCCTCTTTCTTGTCTTTGCGATCTTCTTGCTTTGACGAACCTTCTTCACATTCCTTTCGTTCTTGTCTCTCCTGAAAAAGAATGTCCACCTTAGCCTTCATCTCAAGGAATGCTCTTGAAACTCCTGCTCACGATTTCTTGGGAACCTCCATTCCAGCCCGACATCTTGGAATGTTCTCGCTTTCCGATCTCAGGATTAAAGTCTTGAGCTTGCCTTGCCCTACGAATCCGGATCTCGTTAGCATTCAAAAACAAATAACTGCAATAATAGCCAACTAAGCTCGATACCAACTTGATGCGTATAGGATCTAGACTAGATGCGGTATTTAAATGCTTAACTTTACAATGATTATTCCAAGTTAATTAAATCAAAATTAACTTATGGAAATAACAAAATGAAAGTAATAACAAGGTGATTATAGCGAAAAGGAAGGAAATGAGAGAAAGAAAGAGAGAGAAGAAGAGAAGTGCAAACAGTTGATAACGGAGTTCGTCACAAATGTGACTACGTCTCCGGGTCCACTCCAATAGAGAGACCGATCCGATTAACTCCAAAATCAATTACAAAGCACCATAATCATTCTCCAAGCACTTCGGCAGCATAACAGTGCTCTGACGTGCAAGAATGACTCAAAGAATCTCCACAAGACCTCTCTTTCGATTATCTCCACAGCTTCAAGACTTCGTCACCTGAAAGAAAACTTATCTTAACTCTCACCTCAAGCCCTCTTTTTATACAAAGAATTTGCTCAAATTGGACTTTAACCAATTGATTTGAAAATATTCCCCAAATCCACCTTATCTCTCCAAAATACATAAAAATCTGCCTTTTACACATAAAAATCCCTATGAATCTCCCATATTTTACATAATAATATTTAAAAATCTCCCTAAAATAATATAAGCCCTTCCATTTATTTATTTTCGGGCTTTGGAGGTTTTTTGGAGATTTTGTTTTAATCTTTAAAAAGATTAAAGTTTGTTTAATTTTCAATTTAGGAGTGTTTGTTTAAAATTTTAGGCATTCGGTTTTAAAAATACAACAAAACAAATCGGGGCCTATAATATTTTAGACAGTTACGAGTGGCTCGTTGGTGGAGGATAACTTTGGAAGCCGGCCGGTTCGGGGTTCCAACCCGCCGGCTGGCTTTTAAACACCCATTCGCCAGTGTTCTACAACAAAACCAAACCGTTGCAGTTAATATTTGGGCGCGCACAGTTGGTGTATTGGTAGAGCGGTCGGATAGGAAGGCAGGGGTTGTGGGTTCAACCCCAACCAACAACCTTTTAACAAACAAAACAAACCGACGACCGCCGCGGAGAGAGGAAGAGTTGTTGCCATGTGTCGCACCAGGAGGGTGCCACGTGGCAACCTCCAATTCGCCGATGGAAAACGCAGAGAGACCTGAGCCACGTGTCGAATACTAATTCGCTGATGAAGTCACGTCATTGCTGACTCTGCGTCCACGTGTCACCATATGAATCGCTGGAAAATCTGACTCGACATCCACATAGACACTGAATGTACTGCCACGTGTGTGCCACGCAAATGCTGACGATGTGTACGGAGGACACGTGTCAACGCCCGATTCGTTGACCTTGCTGACGTCACCTGCCACATCATCACGCCACGTCGACATGTACGGACCGCCACGTGTCAACTTCTGATTGGTCCATTTCGGATTTCGTACCGCATGCTGACGTCAGCTGTACGGATGATGACGTCATCACTGTACCTTCAAGTCCACCAAGTCAACATGAAACTTTGACCAGCTGCATCTTGAGCATACGATGTCTGATTTCGACGAAACGAACGTTGCCGGAATCGTCTCGACGAGCTCTTCGCGATGACGCTGACTTTGAAGATTTTTGACGATGCCATTTTTTCCGCTTCCTGGACGCAACTGATCCTAGTTTGACCGAAGGTTTGACCGGCCATAACTCGTGCAAACGAACTCCTTTTCGCTCCGTTCGAGTTGCGTTGGAACCAGGACACTGAGCTCTTTCTGATGGTGCTGATTCTGGAGAAAAATGAGACACTTCAATTTCCACTGAAAAATGTCCACCGGATCATTTTCTTAAGTTTGTGTCGCTTTCATTAATTGTGTATGTGATTCACAAATTTATACAAATTATACTCCCATTTCCCACTTGTGGGTGGTGACTCTAAAATATTCTTGCCGGTGAAGAATTGGAAAGAAAATAAGTTTCACTATCAAGTATGGATGGGAGAAGATCTCTTTTCCACAAAGACCCTTAGAATAAATTAGCTGGACAACTCCTAGTTTAGAGACAAACCTAGAAAGCAAAAGATACAGGTAATTTTGTTGAACCTCTTGCTAATACTTTCATGAATACTAAAGAAAGTATTCTTACCATGCCATTGTTGGGTGGTGATGCTCAAAGACCTTGTATGATTTCTGAAATTATGAGCTCGACAAGATTTTTTTCAGAGCGTGAGGCTTTCATGGCAAAACTTGAAAAGGAAAGAACAAATCTAGAGGGATTATGACCTTGGAGAGGGTTTATATGCACATGTTAGTTCTCCTACTGTGATTGTAACTACAAATGTTCAAGACAATCCTATGAGTAATTTTTCACACCTAGCAATTAACTTATCCTCAGGCCTTATTGTCCCTAATCCTCGTGCTAGGTTATATATAAATCCACAAGTTGGTGTATTTTCACAAAGGGATTCTACATCTAGTAAGAAAATTCAAATAAGGGGGACGTGTTGAAGGAAGTTAGTGACCTTAAAGAAGAATTATGAAGAATGGAAAATATTAGAATAAGAGATGATATGAGAAGAAGAATAGATTCACTAAAGCTCTCTTATGGGTCAAGAGATCCATCTATTTCTGGTTCTAATCCCCAAACTTTCCCTTCTAGAAATCTACAATTCCAAAAAGTTCTTGAAGGCTCTGTCCAAACAACACCATTGATAAATATTACCACTTATGTCCCTCAACAAGGAACTATCCAAACTTCATTTGCCTCTTTTAATGCTATTGTGAACTAAAATATACCCTAGCCTAACTCATAACCTCAAATAAGTTTACCGAAGAAAAATATAGGGGGTCATGGAAATTACCAATAGTATGATCAAAACATGGGTGGTCAAATGGGTGGAAAAAATTTCAATCCGCCAGGGGGTCACAATGTTGTCAATCAGCAAAATTTTCAAGGAAATCATCAAGGAAACCCTTCCATGGGAAATTTCATGGCTAGAAGAACTTTTCAGTTAGAGAGATATAGACAATTGGATTTCATTGGTATTCCTAGATACCCCAATGCAATTCCAAATGATGTTATAAATTCTCTAATTAAATTCTTATGGAATAATGCATTATCAGGTGAAGACCACCTTAAACCTTTCCTTAACTTGATAGATGATTTTGAAATAGAAGATGAGGATGTGGTTATGAAATTGTTTATGCAATCACTAGTTGAAGATGCTAGAGATTGGTATAGAGGACTACTTGATGCAAGTATAAGATCATGGGATGAATTTAAAAGAGTGTTCAAAAAATAATATGGTGACAAAATTGACCCGAGATAATTATTAATGAGTTCACTAGCATAAGTAAATGTTATAATGAATTTGTGTTAGACTTTAATACTAGATTTTTAAATTCATTAATAAGATTCTACCATACATGAGACCCAGTGAGCTTATGTGACTAGTTTTGTATTGTAATGCTTATGGTGCCAAGATGGGTTATGAACGTAGAGACAAAAACCCTCATTTTTTGAGGGATGCTTTTAAGATAGCAACCCATATTGAAAGCAATAGAAGAGCATCAGGAAAAGTGAGCAAGAGGGATGATGTAAATTTTTTGCAAAATCCTAAGTGACACCAGGGAAAAGATACATCTTCTAAAGAAAAGATTGACAAGGTAATGAGATATCTCAAAAACTTAAGTTATAAGGTGGCCAAAAGTGAGAAGGGAGGTTTTATCCTATGAAAAACCTATCAAAAGCAAGAAAAATGCTTAAACTGTCTAACCAGTCTTATAACACCAATTGGTATAATGGTAAACCTATGTAGGGTAACCAAAAGGGGATATCTAGTAGAGAGACTCCTAACCCTTTGAGTAGGAATAATGAAAATATCGTTGAAGAATACCCTTGGTGCATGGCTTTTCAGTTGCCTTATTCAACCAAGCAATGCATGGTTTCCCAATCCCTTGAAAACCATTATAATCCTTATGATGATTGTGGCAATGTTCTTAATGAACATCATGAGGTTAATATGATGTTAACCAGACTATGCTCTATAAGTGAAGAATATTCTTCTAATGAAGGATGTGTTGATACACATGTTTATGATAAAAGATATCAAACATGTGAATATCATCAATAGTTTTTTGATAAAGATGAAGAACATGTTGAAGTGCACAATGTTGAAATCTTTGAGTTTCATATCGGATTGAAAAGAACCTATGAAAAAGGAATCAAAGAATTGGATTCTTCTACCATTTCTTAGGTGAAAATTAATTACAATCTTGAGGAGTAAAGGAAATAACTATGACCAGGGTAAAGTTGGCAACATATTTTTAAAAGAAAAAAAGAATGAGGTAAGGAATCAGATTCCTATTAAGTAAAAGGAGAAGTCTAAATTGATAGACAAGTGCATGGATAATAAAGGGAAAGATATTGAGAGGCCTATAAATCATATTTTATCACCTATCATAAAGGTCAAATATGAGAAGATGAGGATAGAACAAGAAAAGGAATATGTTTAGTGTACTCAAAAGATTGGTGTGGAAAACAAGGAAGAAAAGGATAGTGATCTAGTCACACCAATAGATCAAACTTGTAATATTCCTTTGTACATGTCCCTATGGACATGGCTCGAGTCTTGTTGCAGATCAATGTATCTATCCTTATATTAGAAATGAGAATTAAGGAACATAAAGAGAAGGTAGTTTCCCTTATCAATGGTGCATCTATGCCCTCTACAAACAAGAAAAAGATTATTATCCTATAGATGAAAAGGGTAAGAAAGTGGCAAACAAGGTTGAGATTGAAGAGACAGATACTGAAATACCTAAGGTTTATTTGGGCACCACTTTGATAAAGTTTCCTACTCAGGTTGATCCTCTATATGTAACCTTGCAAGTAAATGATAAATTAGTCAAAAGTTGCGTGATAGATTTAGGATCTTCCACAAATTTTATTCCCCATGCAATCATGAAGGAATTGGGATTGCAAGTTAGTAAAGTGTTTGGAAATTTTTTTGCTATGGACTTAAGGGAGGTCCCTGTAATTGGAATCATGAAGGATGTACAGTTCAAATTGGTTGCCTTCACAGAGAAAGACTCCATGATGAATATAATTGTGGTAGATATCCCACATCAATTTGAAATGCTTTTATCAAAAAGGTGCTCTACAATAGTTGTTGGAAGTATGCAACTAGATTTATCTTATGCCATTATCAATGGAAAAAATGTAAGACTGAATAGAGAGAAAATATATTCTACTCTTGTTGAATATCTAAAGCTATTTGAAGAAGTGTTTTTCATTGAATGATATGGGTAATTTCATAATTGAAGGCTCTTCAGCTGAGAGAGAAAATTGCACCCCTAGCTCAAGAAGTAAATGGACATGTTCAAGAGAATGATGTGTGGTCCATGTATTTTGATGGAGCATGTTCAAAGGAAGGAGAAAGCACTAGAATAATTATTATATTACCAAATGGTAATTCCTATAAATACTCATCCTCCTTAAAGTTTGAGTGCACCAATAATGTTGTTGAGTATGAAGTATTGTTGTTAGGACTTAACTTGGCCATAAAACATAATATAAAGAAACTTGGAGTTATGGTGAACTTTGAGCTAGTGTTATAGCAAGTTAGATCAAAATATGTGTCTAAACATAAGAGATTGAAGCAATGTAAGGTTGTTGTCTAGGATGCCATAGATATTTTTGATGCATTTTCCATAGATTGGGTGGAAAGGTCTAAGAATGCAATGGTTGATCTTCTTGAAAATATTTCTCTTAGACCAGATGACATAACATTTTCTGGGATATCAAAGGTTGAGGTGAAAACTATAACTTCAATCCCAAACAATATTTATAATTGGTAGGTGTCCAATAATGATTAAGACTTATTGAAGTTTTTACACTGTATTGATGAATACCAGAGCTAGGAAATTGATTTCCAAGGTCTTGTGGAGATTGTAGATGGGAAGGAAACTATATTTTTGAATGAGGTCATTCAATTAAAAGCAAAAAAAATCCCAAGGGGATTGGTGGTGTTAGAGAGACTCTTTTACAATGCTAAAAAATGCAATGTAAAACTAGTCCTCACACATGAGGAGGACCTTGAAGAGATAAACTTGGGAATGGAGAATGCACCCAAGAAGGTGTATATTGAGAAAAAATTAATCCCAAAAGTTAGAAGCATGCTTATCTCATTACTCAAAAAGTATAAGCATGTGTTTTTTTGGTCCTATGATGCATAGAAGACATACAAAGAGGATTTATTTCAGCATGAGATTCCTCTTAAGCTTGATCCCAATCCTTTTAGGAAAAAATAAAGGACAATCAACCCAATGTTGGCACCCAAAATGCAACAAGCGTTAATGAATCTTAGATATGGAGGTATTATCAAGCCTATTCATCATTCCACTTGGGTTTCTAATCCAATGCTAGTTAGAAAAATGGAGACATCATATTATGTGTGCATTTCAAAAATCTTGATGTATCTTCATTGAAAGATAATTACCCATTGCCAAGCATGGAGGAAATGTTGTAGAAAGTGGTTGGTTGTGAACTACTATCAATGATGGATGGTTTTTCGAGATACAACCAAGTAAATTTTAAGGAATCATAGCAATAAAAATTTCTTTCACTACACAATAGGGCACATATGTGTATATTATGATGTCATTCGACCTAAAAAATGGTAGGGAAAAATTCAAAGAGCTATGGATATTGAATTTGTAGACCTCATTGATGTGATCATGGCAGTCTATTGAGATAACTTGATTGCTTTTTCTAAGAAAACAG
Source organism: Sequoia sempervirens (assembly GCA_007258455.2). Classification (NCBI taxonomy): domain Eukaryota; kingdom Viridiplantae; phylum Streptophyta; class Pinopsida; order Cupressales; family Cupressaceae; genus Sequoia; species Sequoia sempervirens. The sequence goes on from VDFB02011530.1 coordinate 22,570, forward strand.
AAGATCACTGCATGCATCTTGAGAATATTTTTGTTAGAGCTCTTGAATATGGTATTTCACTAAACCAAAGAAATATGTGTTTGGATTATAGAGGGAAAATTGTTAGGCCATATTGTCTCAAAGAAAGGGATAAGAATAGATCCAGAATGAGTTACTGCAATAGAGAGGATCCCCTAGCCTAAAACTATTAAGGGTACTCATTCTTTCTTTGGGTAGGTGAATTTCGTTCAAAGATTTGTTACAAATTTCATTGAGTTAGAACAATATATTTTTAAGATGCTCAAGAAAGGTGAATCTATATCTTGGGGGAAAATCCAAATAAAGTATTCCAAAGTATTAAGGAATCAGTTAAGCGAGCTCTTGTATTAGAGTCTCTAGATTTTTCAAATCATTTTTAGTTGTTTTATTTTGCTTCTTTTCATACTATAGTTATTATTTTGTTACAAAATAATGATGAAGGGTACGAGCAAACTACAACCTTCTTCAGTAAGCCTCTCCAAGATATAGAACTAAAATATGATATCATGGAGAAAAAATCTTATGCTCTAGTCAAGGTAATAAATAATTTCACACCTTACCTAGTAGAGGCTAAAATTGTTACTTATGTCCCAAATGTTGTAGTCAAGGACATATTTACTCAGCAAGAAGTAACGGGGAGGAGGTGATGATGGATCGATAAGATCCAAGAATTCAATATAGACATCTATATAACCAATCTTGTCAGAGTACAGGGGTTGGCTAAGCTCATGGCTAGGTCAAACCTTGAAGTGAATCAAGTAAACCATTTAGAGACAAGCCTAGCTTCAATGGATTGCAAGTTGCAATCATCTCCCTTGTATAGGGACATCATCTATTACTTGAATAATGTGTCATGTCCTGAACATATGAATGATAATCAGAGGAGGACTCTCAAGCTACACTCTATCAGGTATATCATGTTGCAGAATGAATTATATTGGATGGATAGGGATAGTGTATTGCTTAAATGTGTAGATGAGGATTAAGAAATTAGAATCCTTAATGAAATGCATAGTCAAGTTTGTGGAGGACATTTCATGGAAAAAACAACTGCACATAGGATCCTAAGGTCTAGTTATTGGTGGCCTACATTTTTTTTTGACACACAAAAACTAGTGAGTAAATATGATGTGTGCCAAAAGTTTTCAGGGAAGTTGAAATACTCTAGATCTTTACCTTTGAAACCAATATTTATGGAGGCCCCTTTTCAACAATGGGGAATTGACTTTACTAGGGAGATTACAGAAAAATCCAATGGTGGGCATAGATGGATCCTAGTAGCAACTAACTACTTTACTAAATGGATTGAGGCCATCCCTACTAGGAAAGCCACTAACAAAGTTGTAATAGATTTGATATTGGAAAATATCATCATTAGATTTGTAGTACTGGTTAAATTAGTCATAAATAATGCAATGTGCTTTAGATATGAAGAGTTTACAACTTTTTGTCATGAATATGGAATAAATTTGTCTTACTCGTCTCATTATCATCCACAGGGTAATGGAAAAGTAGAATCAAGCAACAAAATCTTGTTGAAAATTATAAAAAGGATGATAGGAAACAATAAAAGGTCCTCAGATACTGAGCTTAGATTAGCACTAAATGGAATGATAGAGTGGCCATGAAAAAGGCCACTAGTAAATATCCATATGATTTGATATATGGGTTGGATGCAAGAATGCCTATAATTAACTTGTTACCCATCTACAAATTCATCCAGGAATATGATGAAGATGTTTGTGATGCTATGGCATGTATAAATCAACTCATAGAGATGGATGAATCAAGAAGGTTGGTACAACAAAAAAACGCTAGACAACAACAACAAGTAAAACATCTATTTGACAAGAGAGCAACAACAAGGATGTTAGAGTAATAGGTTAATTACTTACTTAATTTAATTATATTGATTAATTAATTAAGTCACCTTTTACTTTATTTTCACTTAAGCTAAACTTAGGCACTTTAATAATTACTTTATTAAATCCTAGGGTTCACTTTAGGGTTTGGATATCCTTTCTTAAGGATTGATCTCTTTATAATTATTCACTTCTTGTTTATGCAATTTTACTCTCTTGGTTGGCAGAGCAATATCTTTGTGTTGTTTGAATCTCTTCGATGTGACATGTTATTTTTCTTTCAAGTGATCACTGGGTTCTGTGAGGTTGTGTTTATCAACTTCAACATGGTATCAGAGCTTCAGATCTGCAACTTCATGTTCATATTTTGAGGGATTCAAGCCTTGAAATAGTATTTTTCTTGCATCTTGAGTCAATTTGGACCTCACCATTGTGTCCAGAAGGTTCAAAATAGTCAAGATTGACCTTTGTTTCATCAATTTTGGTTATACGGCGCCCGATCTACGAGGATTTGAAGTTTATGAGGGTTATCAAATCCAAAGCGTGCCTACAATTTTGGAGCATTTTGAGCCCAAACAGACCTCACCATCATATTCAGAGCACCCAAAAACCCCAAAATCAACTATCAAATCATCAAAATCGGACATAGTGACTCTGGGAGGCAATTTTTTTTCATTTCTAGGTTGTACAACCTAGTACAGCATGCAATTCGAAATTTTTTTTTTAAAAAAACATAGTGTTAATGGGCGCCGTCGATAGTTAACCGCTAGCGGTTAATGCTAGCTTAACCGCCAAGCTTAACCACTAAACCCCTTTTGGAGCATTTTTGGTATTTTGGCCATAACTTTTGCTTCCGAACTTGGATTTTCGAAAACAAAATATCGTTGGAAAGCTGTTTTCGAGACCGATCCAATGGTGTAGGTTATTTTTCCTGATTTTACTTTTTTATTGCATTTAGTTCCATTCAAATTTATATCTTTATTTTTGTGCTTCTGGGGGCATAACTTTTGCATATGAACTCCGTTTTTCAAAAACGAAGAGGCGTTGGAAAGGTCTTATAGTGCTCTTTCCAGATCTGTAGATTTTTTTATCATAAAATTTACCAGGTATATTTTATTAATTTTTTTTTTTTCACATTCTAGTGAATTACTTGGAAATCTTAGCTCCTGGAAACTTCTCATTTGTGTGGGATGGCTTCTTTTTGGCTATTATACATGTATTTTCAGTCTTGTGTCTTTTGCTAACATTATGATCTTCCATTATAAGCACTTATGATTTTGTAAATGTATTGAGATAAAGTGCCTCTATATTGCACCTATATTATGGGATCTTGCACATCACTTTGTGCCTCATTGTACTCGCACTATGATATAAAGTGTCATGGGGGTTGATGTTTTCCTTTGTTTTTCCTTTATACATTTTTCATGCATGTGTGCCTTGGTTTGTGCACCCTTTATATATAATTGTACTTTCATGTCTACACATTTAGATGTTCTTGGTTCTTTATCATGCACTACACTCAGGCATTTAGTTTTAGTGTACCTGTCATACGTCTCCCTCATCAACATTATGGGGGGGTTTCTACTATTAGTGATATTGCTTCCTTGGTTTCGTTGGAGTGAGCTATGTATACAGTATTTGTTCCTATGTACTAGGTGGATGTAGTGGCTGGTTACCCATGCATTTCAGTGAGTTGAAGCACTTACCATATGGACACTCTTGCATTCCTATTTTTGGAGGCGACCTTCCATTTTTCACTTGATTAGTTCTTTAGACTATTGGTACTTGTACCATCTATATCTTTGAGTTCTTGATGTTTGCCTTGGTTTTCCATCAGATTCAAGTAGTTTCGTTGGGGGCACTCATACAAATTCTCGTCTTCTTGATCGTAATCAAGGTTCTTCTTTCAGCATTTCAGTAGTCATTCTACGACAGTGTTTGCAACTTCTTCATGCTTTAGTGGTGTTTTTTTATGTTCATCCTTTGTTCCTATCTTTTGGGAAAATTTCTTCTTGATTGGAGGCTTCTTCGTCCTTCACTCTTGTTGGAGGCTTCTTCAGTCCTTCACTCTTGTTTGGAGGCTTCTTTAGTCCTTCACTTGTTCCTATTCTTTTTGGTACATTCTTGTTTGGAGGCTTCTTAGTCATTCACATGTATTTCTCTCTTTTGGAGAGGATTTTTTCTCACGAGGTTTTCTCCTTTTCTCCTGTTGTGAGAGATCTTTTACATTTGTACATGGGTACCTCATCAGCCCTAGTTGTCGGAACCCATCTTTGCTTTCATGCATTTTTTCCTTAGTTTTTTAGCTTCTCCCTAAGTTCATCTTAAGGGGGTGTTAGAGTAATAGGTTAATTACTTAATTAATTTAATCATATTGATTAATTAATTAAGTCACCTTTTACTTTATTTTCACTTAAGCTAAACTTAGACACTTTAAAAATTACTTTATTAAATCCTAGGGTTCACTTTAGGGTTTTGATCTCCTTTCTTAAGGATTGATCTCTTTGTAATTATTCACTTCTTGTTTATGCAAATTTACTCTCTTGGTTGGCAGAGCAATATATTTGTGTTGTTCGAATCTCTTTTACGTGATAGTTATTTTGCTTGCAGGTGATCACTGGGTTCTGTGAGGTTGTGTTTATCAACTTCAACACTGTTGGTGGTATTGCTTACTTGGTTTCGTTGGAGTGAGCTATGTATATAGTATTTGTTCCTATGTACTAGGTAGATGCAACGGTTGGTTACCCGTGCATTTCGGTGAGATGGAGCACTTACCATATGGACACTCTTGCATTCCTATTTCTGGAGGTGACCTTCCATTTTTCAGCATTTTAGCAGTCATTCTACGACAGTGTTTGCAACTTCTTCGTGCTTCAGTGGTGTTTTTTTATGTTCATCCTTTGTTCCTATCGTTTGGGACAATTTCTTCTTGACTAGAGGCTTCTTCATCCTTCACTCTTTTTGGAGGCTTCTTCAGTCCTTCACTCTTGTTTGGAGGCTTCTTTAGTCCTTCACTTGTTCCTATTCTTTTTGGTACATTCTTGTTTGGAGGCTTCTTAGTCCTTCACATGTATTTCTCTCTTTTGGAGAGGAGTTTTTCCCCACCTTTTGTGTTTCTCCTACCCCTATTGTGGAGAGATATTTTTACATTTTACATGGGTACCCCCATCAAGCCTAGTTTTCAGACCCATCTTTGCTTTCATGCATTTTTCCTTAGCTTTAGTCTCTAAGTTCATCTTAAGGGGGGTGTTAGAGTAATCATGCATTAGCTAATAATTAATTAATCTTTAATTGATTATTAGTCTAATTTATTCTCATACACTTATGCTAAACTTAGAATTTCTTTATTAATTGAGTTAATAGTAGATCATTATGTATCATCTCATGTGATGTTGACACTTGTCATGATCTGATCCCTTTCTCACCTAGGGCTTTTCTCTTATAAGCATTCAACCCTCATTGTAATTACTCTCAAATATTATCTGGAGCTTTCATATCTTCTTGAAAGTCTCTTCTGTAGCTTTTTATTGTTGAAGAATATTGCACATATTATTTGCAGATCTCTTGAAATTTTGGGAATTTCCAATGCATGGACAATTCGTGAAACCTAATTTTCTTAAAAGTAGGTCTTTTCCATGCACAATGTACTATATGTCAATTTTGTATAGTTTGATTTTTGTTTTGGTTTCATTTTCCTTTCCTTTTTTGGTTTGCACCCCCAAAGATCTAGATTCTCACCATGCTTCACTAAAGCATGCATCCCCGAACAAGATCCACTATTGGCACTTATTAATTTGATGATTTTTTCTTAGTTGTTCTTGTTGTCAATTTTGTGCCACCCCCTTGTGATTCCCATCAATTAAAACTGATATGAGAAATATTAATGGTGTATCACACTCAAATCACTCTGGTGGTTGTATTACTCATTTTCCAAGCTACAATCAAAAACCCATTTGTAAAAACCAAAAAATGGCTAAGTACTGGACTTTTCAGGCTTGCGGGCTTTCAATTGTCTGCACACTTGCATAGCATCTCTATCTCTATTGGGTTCCTTCTTATTTCCCTTTCAAATTCATCACTTGCATAATTATGTGTTTTGGGTTTTAGTTTTTAGTATTAACTCCTAGCCCTTATCACTTTTGATCTCTTCTTCCCTTTCCTCCCTCGATCGCTAAAGTTTTGGTGAAATCCTTCAAAATATGTATTAAAGTTTCAAACTTTGGGGATCATCCATCTTCCATAACCCTTACCACCATTTCATCATTAGAAATGAGCCTTCCTCTTGATCCACAATCCTTGACATCTCCCTTTCCTCTGCACTCTTCCATATTTCCATCAAAACTTTGAATTTTGCTTCCATATTACCTTCTTCCAATAGACATCAAGCTCTAAACCCGATCTCCAACAAAATTTATCTTTTAGGAATTGTGGCTTCACATTCTTCATTCCATCTTCATTAATGTGGTATGTAGTATACGTAGGCCCGACACTCGATGTCCAATAGAGGTGATATTTCAGGGTTGTGAACCATTTAATGTTTAATCCAATGGTTGGTCTGGGCCTAAAAATTTGGTGATCCTCCCAATGGGTGTGTTTTCATTCTATAAGTGTCATTAATTCTTGATGGATGTAGTTTTTTCTAGCCTAATAGATGAAATAATGGTTGTCTACCGAGATTATTTGACTTCACACTCTAAGGATTGAAATAATCATTTCAAATGCTTGGATTTAGTCTTCCAAAGATGTTTGGAATATGGGATATCATTGCATCCCAAGAAGTGCATTTTTGGTGCAGAGGAGGGAAAGCTCCTTGGGTATATTATCTAAGAAATAGGTAAGGATTGATCCAAACTATGTTAAATCCATAGACCTCATCCCACAACCCCAAATAGTAAATCTAGACCAATATTTCTTTGAGAAAAACATATTTTTTTCAAAGGCTTGTTCCCAAATTTGCTAAAAAGACAAAGGTCACCTCCAAAGCATTGAAAATGGGGAAATCTTCTTGTTTTTTATGTTTTGTTTTGCACATATTTGTGTCTGCCAAGAGTCAAGAAACCTTTGTAATATAGCTTGTTTTTTTATGTTTTTTTATGTTTTTTTTTGTACAAATTTGTTCTTTCCAATAGTCAGTCCCATATTTTTGTTTCCTTTTGGTCTTCCAAGAGATCTAAATTCTCATTGTTCCTGCAAGAGACACATGTCCCAAACTAGATGCAATGTTAGCACCCCAAAAAAAAAACCTTAGCCATATTTTCCCACCATTAATAATCAATCTAAGATATCATACTAGGGCCATCTTGCATGATGTTACTCCTATAGACCTTGTGTTAGCCTTCCTTGTCCATGCCTTAGTCAAAATACAACTTGCAAAATCCCAAAAATAACTGTGTTGGACTTATCAAGGTTTTTATATTTTGTTTACCCTCATATTTGTATGCCATCTCTATCAACTTTTGAGTTTTCTTTAATCCCCTTCAAAAATAATATACATATAAAATTTATAGGTCCTTCAAGCTATCAACGATTCCCTTAATTGTATGATTACCCTAAAGATTTAATAACCCCTAAAAATTCAGTCCTTGGAAACCTCTATGTGTAAGTTTTGTCAGTTTTTCAGCCTTCAAGATTTTGGCATATTCATTATCTTCATCCCTTTTTGAAATTATTTATATTGTCCTCCCACTCCCTAACCTCCAAAGTCTAAGTTATTGAAAATTCTAAGCATTGATTTTTTCAACAATCAAACTTTCAATGTTCTTCATCCTCCTTTTCTTTGGAAAGTGTTAAGGGACAAGCCCAATGACTAACAAAGGTATTCTTATCAGGGTTTTAGGATTGGAGGTGTCTTCTCTTCTTTATTTTCCAATAGGAAATCTATGGAATTCACAAAGCTCGACGCTCGACAAAGGTAAGTTGTATAAATACTTAGGTTATGGGCTCATCAGGGTTTAGGATATTTATTTTTCTTGATGTATTTTGAAATTGCTCCATATTATCCCAATGCTCTGTGATAAAGGTTTGGCCAATATTTCTATTAAAGGGTTTCAAAAATCAAAGGGGTATATTTTTCATGGCTTGTTTCAACTAAAAGAAATTTCAAGTAGACTCGGGGTTTAAAGGAGCTCCAGTATACCGAGAAATAAATCCCAACTAGAGTGTTAGAACATTTTGATGGTACCATATTTGCGGTTTAAATTGGAAACCCGGGCTCCGACTTTGAAGATTCTCCGAGGTGAATAAATAACCCCCTCCTGTAACCATCCGATATCCAAAGCTTCTCAAGATAGAATAGCATTCGTGTGACTTTTGAGAATCAATTGGGATAGAGAGGTTATCTTCATTATTATCTACAAAGTTGTCCTTATCCGAGCTCCATGCCCTTCTGTCTCCGTTTGATTTGTTTTGTAACTTTCCATTTACACTCAACCCGTATTGATGAACAATGCCATTGCATGGAGATTATATTCGAGATGTTCTCATGCCCATATCGGTAAAATTGGATTTGTAGAGGATAGATGACTTCTGGGCACTGGATAGGGTTATGACTAAGATTTTTCCTATTTTGCACGACCCTCTAATAGTTTTCAAACTTCCTAACCATGGGCATATCTACCTTGGCATCCATTTTTATAAGAGAGGAGATAGAGGAGAATTTTTTATTGGGAAGAGCAGTTGTAGAGCTATCAAAAAAATATAGATACTTGCATGAAGCTTGAGAGTTTGAACTTCCAACTCTAGGTATAGTTATTTTAAGATTGTAATGATTTGCATTCTTTCCCAATCTTATGATAATAATTGTAATATTTTAATATTGTATGAGTAATATCGAAGTCAACCTTAGTTGAGTGGCACCTTATGTATGTTCAATTGCATTTCTAATGTATGTTATCTATTTTTTCAACAAGATGTTAGTAAAATCTTTAAAAATATTTTACATGGTATTTTTTCAACATAATAAAGAAGTGTATTAGTATTCCTAAAGATTACTAAGTAGACTCTCTTAATATTTTGTAATCATTTATTGTTTTTTTTTAATCTGCATGTAGAGCTCGACTTGCATGTAGATTCTGAATAACATAGTCTTTTGTAATATTTTGATTAGGATATCACCAAAGTTTTTTTATCATATGTTTGACTGAATTTAGAGACTATTTTTCTCAAGGGGTAAAGACACCAATATGTAACTAGTTTTCAAGTCCCACGATCCTCAACACGCCCTAAAACATATAAATTCAAAAACCTCTTAGTTTTATGTTTCTGTGTTTTGTTGCCATGTATGAATATTTATAACATCTAAGGGGTTATCATGCATATTATTTTCAAACATTTGTATGGAAAATTATCTACTAAATAGATGCTCAACCATACATATCCAAACTAGCACATAGTTATATAGTGACACCACTATTGGGATACATTATGTATTGGGTATTGTTTGTTGTAAGGTAATGTCTTAGTCTTTCAACTATCAATCTAACATCTTAGGTAAAACCCCCTTGGTATTGCAAATCCAAAAGTGAAGCAGGTCTTACCCATCTCAAGCATTGGTCCTTAGTTGCCCAACCTAAAGATAGGTTTGTGGTAATCTTCTCATGTTTGATACCCTTGACACTTGGGAAATTATCAAACCTTAGGGATGTGGTTTCTACATATCACATCACAAAA
>VDFB02011531.1:0-19237 GCA_007258455.2 Sequoia sempervirens
TCAATTGTTCATCAAAACACTTCAAGGTTCAGCAAGACAATGGTATGTTAACCTGCCACCATAATCTATTTGTTCATGGGCGGAGTTAGAAATCTTATTCTTAGATCAGTTTGATCCCCGAACACAAGACCCATCATTTGAATTTGCAGCTATGAAAAGAATACCATTAGAACTCATTTATCAGTTTAACCACAGATTTTTGCTCATGTATCAAAGGGTTCAGGCCTTAGGTTTGGTTGTAGATGATCATATACTAATAAAAAATTATTATTAGGGTTTAAACCTTTCATTTGCAACCAAAGTCAGAGGTTTTTGTGAGGCTACATCCTTACATGATGCATTTAAAAAGGCTCTCTTATTGGCACAATTTGGAGGTGACACTAGAAATTCAGATAGCCAAACTCAGGGTTATAATCCTCTTGTGCTTGCAAACTGCCATCATCTGCAACCTTATGCCATTTCACCTACTGTCCCTACCCAGATGCAATCATTCTCACCAAGTACCACATTTTCCAACACCCCATATCAGGTCAGTCGCACACAAGACCACTGGGAGAACTCAGCCTTGCAAAATCTGATCACAGAGTCGGGTACTCCACTTGTTAATGAGGTTATAACCATATCATCTCTTTTCAGTCATCTTCCAAAGCATATTTCATGGCACCACAATGAAGAGGATGAGACAACTAGTACATACGACAGTGATGATCAGTCTATCCAAAATGATAAGAGTGACTCTGTGAGGAGATTTAATTCTTCCCTATCTTTTGGTGATCTTGATTCCTGCAGTGAGATGGATTCAACAACTGATGAAACTACTCTACCTAGTGTAGACTTGATGGAAGGGAAGAAGGGATTCATTGATGAATTCATAGATGCTTTCATGATGGTCAATGAGGAAGAAACACACCTTGATGGGTTAGTACAGGAAGATGACTCGGCTGATTTAAATGGTGGACGTATTGGAACATATCATATGCTTCAAGATGAGATTTCCAATGACCCTAATGGTCAAAAACAAGGACTCAAATTCCCAAACGATGTCTTAAGGGAAGAAGTTAAAGAAGACGTGCATCAGTCAAGTGTTCCCTTAGGAAGTTCATGATAGAGTACATTTGGATAAAGCAGAGGAATGCCAAGAAAGCAACCAGGAGGTTATCTCAGAAGTTAAATCTCTTCAAAATAACGAAGAGAATGAGACAAGGGAATATTTTCTTGATTTTGATTCTGATTACTCAAATGTGTTTTTGGAAGAAGGTCCTTGCTTAGTATCCACAAATCAATGTGTTTTTAATACTAATGAAGTTGATGCTAAGTGGCATGTCCTTGCTGATGAGGTGTAGAAATATGAATTGAGAGAGTGTTTTCCTAACTTTGAATCTGTGTGTTCAAATGAGCTTGAAGGAAATCCTTGTCCACCATGTGCTAGTATCTTTGACATCAATGATGATAAGCGGGAGGCAGATTCTCAAACCCTAGGGGATGACATGTTGGAAGAGAATTTTCAAATTGATACTTCATCTCAAGAAATTCAGAAATTTTTTGACTCTATGCCCAAGATGAATATAGAGATGCTGGTGAGTGAGTATCCTGACTGCAAGATGAACCTTGTTCTAGTGGTGTTCCATGAGTTGAGACCTCGTGAAGAGGAAATCATACACCACAAATCTGCATTAGCAAATAGGAATCTACAGAATCAGGTGGTGTCCTTTCATTATCCTCTGTGTTTTAATAATTTTTACTTTGATTATGGCATAGAGGATAGTAACACCTATTTGTGGGTAAATCATGGAAAAATTGAGAACCCACAGTTGATAATATTTCAAGATTTATGCTCTCAGAATGAACTTATTGCTTATAAACTTTATATTTCTGAGTATAAAGATAAATTTTCTAGGTTTAGAACTGTGCCTAGCAAGTTAAGATTGCTGCACATAATGAAAAATTAGTCAAGTTATTGTATAAATTTTTACAGTCTTGTGTTTTCAAAGTTTGGCTTTGGAGTTAGTTTAGGATTAGGATAGGTTATTTTTTGGTTTAGTTAGTTTTCCTTTGTTTGTTTGTTTATTTATTTTTCTTCTTTTCTTGTTCTTTTTGTTTTTGTTTTGTTTTGTTCTTTAGGGGTTCATCTGTTTCCTTCCATCTTTGGAATGGTGGTTGTTATCTGAAGCATAACTTGGTCATTTGGAGAGGTGGTTTAGATATTTTTAGGCTTTTTGTTTGGGTGATTTTGTCCTAAGCCTTTTGTTTCATGCCCATCATCCATAAGAGTTGTGGAATGTCTTGAAAACAAGGTGCAAAGTGAGTAACCTTCATTAGCTCCCTCTAGATCTGTCACAAATCAATAAGATCATCTCCTCTTGTAATGGTACAGTTTTCCTAGCATGGCAATGTTGTAAGACTTGAGTGAAAAATCCAATTTTCCAAGTGTTGTCATGAGGTCCATGGTAGTTTTCAACCCAGATCAGATGTTAAACATTTGACATATTGAAAGGAAAAAAGAACTAAATGAAATGTCTGAAACCTCAAAAGAAAAAAAGAAAAGAATTATCAAAAGAAAAGTCAATATGAATGGGTGATTCCAGTATCTCTATCGAGGCTATGGACGCCTATCTGGCAGTAGAGCAATGCTGTGAGAAAACTAGAGGTATCTCCGTCAGGGCTATGGATGCCTGACTGGCAGTGGAGCAATGCCTGGGATATCATTGCACAAAAGGAAATCAACTCATGTAGCTCAAATCCTGCACATTGTTGTCTGAAAGATGAGGAAAACTTCAGGAGAGAATGTTGCACAATCAAGAACACACGTTGATTCAAGGGTAGCCATTGATTGACTTACATTTGAGTTTCTAGCTCTACCTTGTTTTGTTATAACTAACCCAACTTAAGTTGTGATGATTATGAACTAGGAGTTCTGGGTAGCTGAATCCTTCAGATTCTTGAAAATGGTTAAACCATTTTCCCAACCAATTCACCATTTGTTATGCCTTGCATAACCACCCCACTTTGATCTGGATCAAAATGGGTCCCCCTTTCTTTTTTTGTCTTTTTCTCTTTTGCCTTTGGTTTTCTGCCTTAGGCGTTTTCCTTTCAAAGTTCTGTTGGAGGCGGAACCAGGACCAATACCGGACTTGGAAATTCCTTCTATGTTTTGGTCTTGTTTCATCCCCAGTTCCGGTTCTGACTATTCTTTGCCTTCCTCCTTCATTCTTTATCAGAGTCGGGTCTGGGACCGACGCGAAATGTTGAACTTTCTCAAGGTCCCTCGTTTGAGCCCTGTACCAGGTCTGACCCCGCCTTTTCTTCCCTCTTCATTGGTCTTTGTCAGTAAATTTCCTTTTCCTTAACTTTCTTTTTGGCCTCGGGCATTTTCTTTTTCATGTTGGCAGACCCAGAACCAGAACTATGGCCGAACCCTGGAAATTTCCTCAAAGTTCCTGGTTCGGATTTAATGTCGATCCCGGTTTCGCATTTTTTGGTTCTTTTGCTTCTGGTTTCCTCTGTTTTGGCCGTAGTGTTTTCCTTCCCCTTTCTCTTTCTTTCTGTTACATTCTTTTCCTCTTTTTGGTTGACGTCGAAGGCGGGTTCGGAACGGAATCCGATCCCGAAACTTGGAGACTCCCTCAGGGTTTCTGGTTTGGATTTGGTTCCGACCCCGGTTCTATCTGTCATTTCGCTCCAGCTCTGCCGATGTTTTGGTTGCCATCCTTATGCATTCTACATTTCTTCGCGGAAGCGGGGTCGGTTTGGGGTGTGAACTTGGAAATGTTGGTTGTTTCCCTGGCTCGTTTGGCCCCGCCCCCACCAGTTTTGAAGACGGGGGGATGTCGTTTCTGGGTCATGTTTTGTTCCAGTCCCGGTTCCACCGGGACTTGTTTAATTTTGCTTCTAGGTCTCGTGTTGGCTCCACCTCCGCCGGAGTTGAGTTTCTTTTTGGTAAAAAGCATGATATCAATGTATTGTTCTAATGAAGACCTTATTTTGCAGGATCAAGTCGTGGGCATGAGGATATTTCTTAAGGATCTTGACGAAAAGTCTTGTCGACTTCCTTCAGATGGGTTCTTATATCACCATAAGGTTCTCTCCCCACCAAGAGGTCTCGGTGAGATCTTCAGGTCTCACCGACGGGCGGCAAAGGGTATTCACTATTGGCACAATGTTCTCTCTTCGCTGGGATGTCTCGGCGAACCCCTAATGTCTCGCCGACTGAGTAAAGGGCCTCGATATGTTTTCCTTCGGTGGGAGTCACGTCGAAACAAAAATAGGAACTGGCGCGAGAGGGTCAACAAAGGATGTTGGGGAGACTCCAAAGAAAACAAGGGTTTCACCATGTGGTCTCAGCGACTGTCTCGTGTCTTTCCGATAGCGGCGAATCCACCAATGAAGGAACATATCGTTGTAGCTCTTGGCGCCTACCATGATGTCTTGCCAAAGGCAAATGTCCTGCCGACCGAAGGAGGGGGCCACCGAAAGAAATGAGAGCTCGCCGAGAAAACAAAGGGTCTCTATAACGTCTCCCTGATCACGGAAGGTCATGCCGACAACAAGGAGTGGCTCGGTAAGAAAAGAGCCATTCAGGGTAAGGTCTCCCCGAGACCATGAAGTCTCCCCGACAGAAAAAAAAAAAAAAAGCTCACCCAAGGAGTCTGGCGTCATCGTAACTCTTACCGATACAGAATGGGCCCGCCAAATGAAGAAGGCATCGATATGACCCAAACGATCTCGCCAGGAGATCGGGCCGATAGTGTAGGGTCTCCCCAAAGTGAAATGGGCTCTCGATGAAAGGATGCACCTTCGGCGTGGCTTCGCAGCGGAGGAGGTCAGTCTCTCCGACAGACTTACAGAAGGATAGATCTAGATGAGAAGAGAGCCGAGGAAGAAGATAAAGCCGTGAAAAAGGGATGTTCTCGCACTACCGATGAGGCAAGGGTATCTCCACATTGGTATATCTTAGGGTATCTCCAAAGTAGGTTCACAGATTCAAATGAATAATGGAGGCCAATAGAAATAAAGGTAGCTGTGTTGATCTATAGAACGTACTAAGATAGTCTTCTACTATCATTTATAGATGCTATGATTTGAGTTTAATGCGTAACCAAATTTCTTTTGCAAAGATCTAGATCACTGACCCTCTTGCGTACCACTCTCCTAGAAGTAGATATTTTGTAAACCCCAATGTGGGGACAAATACATCCTTTTAAGCATCTTGTATATAAAAAGTCATTCTTGCCTCTTTGTAAAGAGGGGCAGGAGAACTTGGGAGTGAGAAAGTAGTAGACAAAGAACTTTTGGTTAGTAGTTAGTAGAATAGGAATAAAGGGGATATAAGTTGATCCTGATTCTTTGTAATAAGAGCTTCTTTTGTCTTCTTGGAGTAGGAGTTAGATTCAGAATAGACTCTAATGTATCTTTCAATTTTCTTAGTGTAAATGGGAACAATTTGAAATCACAATTTTTTTGTACACTGGTGATTGTGCCAGCTTTGTAAATGTTGCTTATTTGTTTCACTAACAGTAGAAGCAACCATATTAAAATCTATTTCATGTTTTGTTTGAGAATGGTGTTTGTCTTGAATTAATCATTTGATTTGTGAAGCTTTCAAGGAATGAAGTTTGGTTTTATGTTTTATTTGAATGGTAACTTGCAATCTGCTGTTGAAATCAGCACTATGAATGGATGAAGTTGTGTGTTAGTCACAAGTTGATTTTGTTTTGTAGTTTTAGTTAGGAATCCCTTGGAAGGTGACAGGTCTAGTTAGTTCGGATGAAGTGTCATTCTTTTCTGTTCCAAAGCCCTAATCCCTCTTTTTACATTTCTTTAAAACCCCGGTTAGAATAGGTTTTAAGTTTATGTTTGCTCTCACAATAGTCCAAAAGCTCACACTAGTAGGCCCCTTGAATATCACTGTTACATTGACCATTGAGGGACATCAGCATAGTTGAGACCCAACTACCAAGACCTTGGGAGCTAAGATATCCATGTGATCATCTTTCTCTTTCAGGAGAAACAGAGTAGCAATATTTTGTTTGCAATGTTGCTGTGCCATCCGCGACGTCAATAGGAACTGGCACTAGAAGGAGGGCCCCTATGAGTAATTTTGGATCATTGTGAGTTGGAGTGGGTTAGGTTTTGGAAGACCCAACTTCAATGGGTAGCCCTTTGCATATACCGGGATTTGTCCATGAAATCCCTAGTCACTTGTATGATCGGCTTCCTTTATTTTTTCCTAACAGTGGGCAAAAAGCTTTTGAACATGTCAGAACTTGCAGGCGTATTCTCACTTTTCTCCAGGTTCCGCATGAGGATGTTGTCTGTCAATTGTTCATCAGAACACTTCAAGGTTCAGCAAGACAATGGTATGTTTATTTGCCACCACAATCTATTTATTCATGGGCACAGTTAGAAAGCTTATTCTTAGATCAGTTTGGTCCTCGCACACAAGACTACTGGGAGAACTCATCCCTATAAAATCCAATCACAGAGTTAAATACTCCACCTGTCAATGAAGTGGTGACCATGTCATCTCTTTTCAGTCATCTTCCAAAGCATACTCCATTACATCACAATGAAACTCTAGATGAAACATTTGATTCGCTAGAATATAACTTTGATGACTTGTTTGGTGAAAAGCATGAAATAGATGTAAAGTCAGAGCATAATGGAAATCTCAAGATGGAATCTAGCTTTGTTGAAAATGCTAGTACTAAAGATGGTTGTGAATGAGATGAGGTAAACTCTTCTGACCAAGATAAGAATCAGAGTGATGAGGGATGGACAAAGGAACATGGCTCATGTTGGCTAGATATCCCACGTGCACAAAATTGAATAAGGAAGAAATTATAAGAGCTGGGAGGTTTGAAACTGTAAGAACTTGTTTTTCCAAGTGGATGTAGGATACATCAAACTGATCGACATTTTCAGATGGACTACCATGTCTTCCTAGGAAGGATGGATTTGTATTTCAAGCAACTGATCTCTATGGAAGGAATACTTATGGAAGATCCTTGGAGTACTTATCCCCCCAATAAGGAGGATGAAACAACTAGCACACATGAGAATGATGATCAGTCCGTCCAGCATGATGAGAACAACTGTAAGAACATGCTGCGTTCTTCCCCATATTTTGATGACCTTGATCCTTGCATCGAGATGGATTCAACAACTGATGAAACTCCTCTACCTAGTGCAGACCTGATAGAAGTGGAGAATGGATTCATCGATGCATTCATAGATTCTTTCATGATGGTGTATGAGGAAGAAGCACACCTTGATGGGTTAACACAAGAGGATGACTCTGCTAATTTAAGTGGTGGACGGATTGAAACATGTAGAACACTTCAAGGTGAGATTGCTAATGAACCTGATGATCAAAGATAAGGAATCGAATGCCCAAATGAAATCCTAAGGGAGGAAATTCAAGTTGATGTGCAAATCAGACAAGTGTTCCCTAAGGAAATTCATGACGCGATACATTTGGATGAAACAGAGGAATGCCAAGGAAAGGACCAAGAGGTTGTTTCAGAGGAATTTGAATTGAGATAGTGCTTTCCTGGCTTTGACTCTTTGTGTTCAAATGAGCTTGAAGGAAATCCTTGTTCACCATGTGCTAGTATCCCTGACATCAATGATGATAAGCTGGAGGTAGATTCTCAAACCCTAGGGGCTGGCATGTTTCAAGAGAATGTTCAAAGTGAGACTTCATCTCAAGAAATTTAGAAAAATTTTAACTCCATGCCCAAGATGAATACAAAGATGCTGGTGAGTGAATATCCTGACTGCAAGATGAACCCTAATTTAGTGGTGTTCCATGAGTTGAGACCTCGTGGGGAGGAGGTCATACAACACGAGCCTGCATTGGTAACTAGAAATCTTCAAAATCAGGGGGTGTCCTTTCATTATCCTCTATGTTTTAATAATTTTCAGTTTGATTATGGCATTGGGGATAGTAAAACATGTCTGTGGGTAAATCATGACAAAACTGAGAACCCACAGTTGATAATATTTCAAGCTTTATGCTCTCATAATGAACTTATTGCTTATAAACTTTATATTTTTGAGTATAAAGATAAATTTGCTAGGTTTAGAACTATGCCTAGTAAGTTAAGATTGCTGCACATAATGAAAAATCAGTCAAGTCAATGTATAAATTTTTACAGTTTTGTGTTTGTAAAACTTAGCTTTTGAGTTAGTTTAGGATTAGGAGTAGTTAGTATTAGTTTTTGGTTTAGATAATTTTCTTTATGTTCTATTTGTAGATAGTTTGTTTCTCTATTTGTAAATATTTTGTTTGCTTGTAAATAGCTTTGTTGTTTGTTTGTTTGTTTGTCCTTTTCTTGTTTGTCTTTTGTTTCTTTTGTTCTTTTTGTTTTTGTTTTGTTTTTGTTCTTTGGGGTTCATATGTTTCCTTCCATTTTTGGAATGGTGGTTGTTATCTGAAGCATACTTTGGTCATTTGGAGAAGTGGTTTAGATATTTTCAAGCTTTCTGTTTAGGTGATTTTATCCTAAACCTTTTGTTTCATGCCCATCATCTAATAAGAGTTGTGGAAGGTCTTGAAAACAAGGTGCAAAGTGAGTAACCTTCATTAGCTCTCCCTGAATCTTTCACAAATCAATAAGATCATCTCCTCTTGTAATGGTACATTTGTCCTAGGATGGCAATGTTGTAAGACTCGAGTGAAAAATCCAATTTTCCAAGTGCTGTCATGAGGTCCATGGTAGTTTTCAACCCAGATCAGACGTTAAACGTTTGACATATTGAAAGGAAAAGAGAACTAAATGAAATGTTTGAAACCTCAAAAGAAAAGAAAAAAGAAAAGAATTATCAAAAGAAAAGTCAATATGAATGGGTGATTCTAGTATCTCTACCGGGGCTATGGATGCCTGTTTGGCAGTAGAGCAATGTTGTGAGAAAACTAGAGGTATCTCCGTCAGGGCTATGGACGCCTGACTGGCAGGGGAGCAATGCCCGAGATATCATTGCACAAAAGGAAATCAACTCATGTAGCTCAAATCTTGCACATTGTTATTCAAAAGATGAAGAAAACTTCATGAGAGAGTGATGCACAATCAAGCACACACGTTGATTCAGGGGTAGCCATTGATTGACTTACATTTGAGTTTCAGCTCTACTCTTTGTTTCCGAGTTATAACCGAATCTAACGCCAGGGAGTTGTGGACGATTATGAACCGTGGAGTCTCCGTAATGAATCCTTCGAGATTCTTAAAATGGTTAAACCATTTTCCCAAATTGAGTCGCCGCATTTGTTATGCTCTTTGTATAACCAATTCCACTTTGATTCCGGACGCAACAACTCTTTTTCTCTTTTGCCTTTGGTTTTCTGCCTTAGGTGTTTTCCTTTCAAAGTTTTGTCGGAGGTGAAACCGGGACCAATACCGGACTTGGAAATTCCTTCTATGTTTTGGTCTTGTTTCATCCCCGGTTCTAGTTCCGACTATTCTTTGCCTTCCTCCTTCGTTCTTTGTCGGAGTCGGGTCCGGGACCGACTCAGAATGTTGAACTTTCTCAAGGTCCCTTGTTTGAGCCCCATCCCGGGTCCGACCCCGCCTTTTCTTCCCTCTTCGTTGGTCTTTGTCGATAAATTTCCTTTTCCTTAACTTTCTTTTCGGCCTCGGGCATTTTCATTTTTGTGTTGGCGGACCCGGAACCGGAACTGGGGCCGAACCCTGGAAATTTCCTCAAAGTTCCTGGTTCAGATTTAGTGTCGATCCCAGTTCCACATTTTTTGGTTCTTTCATTTCTGGTTTCCTCTATTTTGGCCGTAGTGTTTTCCTTCCCCTTTCTCTTTCTTTCTGTTCCATTCTTTTCCTCTTTTTGGGTGACGTCAGAGGCATGTTCGGAACATAATCTAATCCCGAAACTTGGAGACTTCCTCGGGGTTTCTGGTTCGAATTTGGTTCCAACCCCGGTTCCGTTCGTCATTTTGCTCTGACTCTATCGGTGTTTTGGTTGCCATCCTTTTACATTCTACGTTTCTTCATAGAAGCGGGGTCGGTTCGGGGTGTGAACTTGGAAATGTTGGTTGTTTCCTTGGCTCGTTTGGCCTCGCCCCCACCAGTTTTGAAGACGGGGGGATGTCGTTTATGGGTCATGTTTTGTTCCAGTCCTGGTTTTGCTGGGACTTGTTTAATTTTGCTTCTCAGTCCCGTGTTGGTTCCGCCTCCGCCGAAGTTGAGTTTCTTTTTGGTAAAAAGCATGATATTAATGTATTGTTCTAACAAAGACCTTGTTTTGCAGGATCAAGTTGTGGGCATGAGGATATTTCTTAAGGATCTCGATGAAAGGTCTTGCCGACTGCCTTCAGATGGGTTCTTATATCACCATAAGGTTCTCTCCCTGCCAAGAGGTCTCAACGAGATCTTCAGGTCTCACCGACGGGTGGAAAAGGGTATTCACTGTCGGCACAATGTTCTCTCTTCGCCAGGATGTCTCGGCGAACCCCTAATGTCTCGCCAACTGAGTAAAGGGCCTTGATATGTTTTCCTTCGGCGGGAGTCATGCTGAAACAAAAATAGGAACTAGCGCGAGAGGGTCAACAAAGGATGTCGGGGATACTCCAAAGAAAACAAGGGTTTCACCATGTGGTCTCAGCGACCGTCTCGTGTCTTGTCGATAGCGGCGAATCTGCCAATGAAGGAACATATCGTTGTAGCTCTTGGTGCCCGCCATGACGTCTTGTTGAAGGTGGATGTCCTGTCGACCGAAGGAGGGGGCCACCGAAAGAAATGAGAGCTCGCCGAGAAAACAAAGGGTTGCTATAACATCTCCCTGACCACGGAAGGTCATGCCGACAATAAGGAGAGGCTCGGTAAGAAAAGAGCCATTCGGGGTAAGGTCTCCCCGAGACCATGAAGTCTCCCCGACAGAAAACAAAGCTCGCCCAAGGAGTTTGGCGTTGCCGTAAATCTTACCGATACAGAATGGGCCCGCCAAATGAAGAAGGCATCGGTATGACTATGACGATCTCGCCAAGAGATCGGGCCGATAGTGTAGGGTCTCCCTGAAGTGAAATGGGCTCTCAATGAAAGGACGCACCTTTGGCGTGGATTCTCAACAAAGGAGGTTGGTCTCTCCGACATACTCACAGAAGGATAGATCTAGATGAGAAGAGAGCCGAGGAAGAAGATAAAGTCGTGAAAAAGGGGACAGTTAGTATCTACTAACAGAGGTATCTCAGCATTAATGGCGATATTTTAGGGCACTCAAAGTAGCTCCGCTGGAGATTTGAAATGGACACGGAGGCCAGAAATAAGTGCGGTAGCTGCAAAAGATCTATAGAACACCTCAGAAGATAGTCTTCACCGACATAGATAGCAAGGATTCAAGTTTAATGCAGAACCGACTTTCTGCAAAAGATCTGGGCGCCAACCCTCTTGCAGCTGACTCTCCTGGAAGCAAATATTTTGTAAACCCTAATGTGGGGGGACAACACATCCTTTTTTATGCATCCTGTATATAAGGCAGTCTTGCCTCTTTGTAAAGAGGGGCAGGAGAACTTGGGAGTGAGAAAGTAGTAGACAAAGAACTTTTGGTTAGTAGTTAGTAGAATAGGAATAGAGGGGATAGAAGCTGATCCTGATTCTTTGTAATAGGAGCTTCTTTTGTCTTCTTGGAGATGGAGTTAGATTCAGAATAGACTCTAATGTATCTTTCAATTTTCTTAGTGTAAATGGGAACAATTTGAAATCACAAATTTTCTGTACATTGGTGATTGTGCCAGCTTTGTAAATGTTGCTTATTTGTTTCACTAACAGTAGAAGCAACCAGATTAAAATCTATTTCATGTTGTGTTTGTCTTGAATTAATCATTTGATTTGTGAAGCTTTCAAGGAATGAAGTTTGGTTTTATGTTTTATTTGAATGGTAACTTGCAATCTGCCATTGAAATCAGCACTGTGAATGGACGAAGTTGTGTGTTAGTCACAAGTTGACTTTGTTCTGTAGTTTTAGTTAGGAATCCCTTGGAAGGTGATAGGTCTGGTTAGTTCGGATGAAGTGTCATTCTTTTCTATTCCAAAGCCCTGATCCCTCTTTTTACATTTCTTTAAAACCCTGGTTAGAATAGGTTTTAAGTTTATGTTTGCTCTCACAACAGTCCAAAAGCTCACACCAGCAGGCCCCTTGAATATTACTGTTACATTGACCACTGAGGGACATCAGCACAGTTGAGACCCAACTACCAAGACCTTGGGAGCTAAGATATCCATGTGATCATCTTTCTCTTTTAGGAGAAACAGAGTACCAATATTCTGTTTGCAATGTTGTTGTGCCATCCGGGACGTCAACACCATGCTCATTCATTGTTGCTACTCCTCCTCTCTAACCATTCCCATATCCATTTCACAAATTTTGCAGGGGATTTGTTTGACTTTTCCTACAAATATTCATGGCAAGACGAATGGCGTGTTAGATATGCTTTTCCCAAGTCCTTCTTGGCATGTTTTTCGCGATAAGGATGGTGTCCATGGCTCTTCTTGGCATGACTTTCTAGGCACGAGTTTCTTGAATAGATCTTGGGTTTTCCTGGATCTGATTTTTAACCCTAGCTGGGTTAGGATTAGTTATTATTCATCTGAGTTATGCTTAAACTATAAAAGCAACACTTGTATTCATTTTAAGGGTTCTTCCTTTGGCCTTTCTAGGGTTTTTCTATTGCAAAAACTGCATTCTTGCATGCTGCCATTGTAAACATTGCTTATAAGTTTTTATATTAATAAAGTTCAGCTATTATCAATGTTATTTCTTACATGTTTGTGTAAAATCTATTTACCTTCATGTTTGAATGTATGTTTTAACTATTTTTTTGATGCATTATGTTGTTTAGAAGCAGGAAGAAACACATTTCTAATCTTGGTGCATCACCTTCCTTTCATTTCATGTTCTCCTTCTACCTCTTTTCCTCCATGATTTGTTAGATTAGGGTAGTGACAGGGTTTTCATTGTGTTGGGTTAGGCCAACACAATTGCGCTTAGTTTAGAAAAGTAAATTGACCTTCTTTGGAGATTCAATCTCATTCGCGCAAGGTCCCACAACTTTGAGGTTGTTTCCATTGTGTCATTAAAACACTGAACTCTTGTTTAGTAGGGTGCAGTTTTATGTGACAACAATTTCTGACATGCCTGATGGGACCACTTCTCTCCATTGAAGAATTTTGTGTTTTCTTCAATGCATCTTACCTTTTGAGGCATATCTTCAAACACCATGGCGACTTCATTCAAAATCAACTGGTTCAAGCAACCTAGTTTCATTTCATGTCTTTGAGGAAGTGATGCATTCTTCAACATTTTAGCCTTTGGAGGCGTTCTTCAAGCACCTGGTGACTTTCAGTATGTACCCAAAATATTTTGTTGGGCAACCCTTTGCTCTCATTTCATAATTTTTGAGGTGTTTCCATGCTTAAAAATGTCATATTAGAATGGAAACCATATGTATACTCCACCATATCATTATAATTCTAGCTGTGCACCTCCCAATCAACCATATCAAGTTGTTATGCCTCCCATTTCATTCCACAGAACCCTGCTATTGTGGGTTCTCAATCTTCACAAAATACCTACCACCCACCCCACCTAGCTTAGTCTTCTTGGACACTGACATATTCATATCAAAAACCCCAAGAGACTCACCATTTTCAAAATTAGCCTTGTTTCTCTCCTACTCAACCCTAAAATTTTGATAATTTAAGTGCAAGTGAAATCACAAGCATTTTTCTTGATTTCAATAGACAAATTGATGAGCTTTGGAGACAAAAAGAGTTTGACCTACAGGAGGAGGAGTGGGCTAATCAAGCCTATCAGGGGCAACAATATCGTTTCCCACAACATGATAAGTTTTTCCATCAAGCTCATTATTCATAGCGAAAAAACCAAGAAGCTTAATGGAGGTATGAGCAACAGTTGGAGGCACAAAGAAAGCAACAAGAAGAGTTTACAACAAGAGATGTTGCTAGGCAAGAAAAAACCAGACTTGCCCTTGGTTTAGCACAAGTTCCCGAGACTCAGGTAGCCCCTTGTGTACCTAGTTTCAAACAAGCTCCCCCACCATTTCTAGAGCAAACTGCTAAGGAGGAGGTAAGAAAATATAAGTTTGTAAGTTTCAAGAAACCTAGCAAGCCACTTGAAACACCAATTAGCCCTCCTTTTGTTCTAGATAAACCTATTGTACAATAGGTTTGCAAGAAAAAAAATTAGTTTCAAGAATCCCAATCAGCCCCTTGAAACTCCCATTCAACCTCTTGTGCCATCAAGCGGATCTTGTATGTTGGAGATCCTAGGTTTTGCAAGCCTTCATTCCTCACAAGAACCTATCCTTGAGGAGGTTTTTGTTGTAGAGCCTTCATGTTCTCTTGAAAATGAGTGTCTTGCTCTACTACAAGAAAAAATTGAAGATGAAATAGTATTGTAGCAACAAGGCATTAAAAAGGTAGAAAAAATTGATATAGTAGAGGAATCAGTCCTGTCATTTGATGCCCTTCCTTGTTTTGTTGAAGATGAGGAGGATAGATCAGCTATACCTACATCAGTTGAAGCCTCTAAATAGCTTGGTTTGGGCTTGATGGTTGAACATAACTCCATGATTTTGGAGCAACAACAGTAGACATGTTTAGCCCTTGTTATAGTGGATGAAGATCCATGATCTATTGAGGTCTACAGTTCTAAGGTGGAGGACTTCTTTTGGGATGATTTAGAAACTTTTTTTTTCAAGTTTGGATGCTGATATTTCACACCCAAAAGAGCAGCTTTGTGGGAAATAGTATAAGAATGAAGAAGCAGTAGAGGACGTGGCAACCATTACATGTCATGAGTATGATTTTATTATAGCTTGTTGCCAAGAAAGAATTAAAACCGAGAGACAATTTGAAGAATTTAGTTCTTCACTTGAAGTGTCCCAAAAATCTAAGTTTTGTGTTGATGAAGTATGCATCAATGCAAATGATTTTGTAGTTATTGAGCAACCACACATTTGTTTGGAGAGTGATGCTCCCATTGCTCAATTTGTATGTATACCTGAGTTTCAAAGTTTCTCTTTTGAAGTGCATGAGGAAGGTCTTTCTTGTGCAAATCAAAAATCATATTTTGCAATTTATACATCACCATGTGAGTTGGAAGCATTCTCCTTTTGTTTCATCTCATGCTTTGAGGAGGTCAACAATGATGGCATTGGCCTATCCTTTTGTGAGGTGAGTTCTCTTCCCTCTACAAAAGGTTTGTTCTTGGATGTTGACTTTCCTTCAAAGTGTTTCATCCATGTTGTTGTATGTTCAGCTGAGACACCAGTGTTAGATGAATCTAAAACTTGTATCATAGGGTTCCCTTGCAATGGAAAAATTTATAGTGAAGTGATCCTTCACCTTGCAAGCATTTTGTGCAGTTACATGCATGTTGGTAGCAGTGCTCAGTGGTTACAGCTGGGTGAGGTTTGCAACTATGGTTTGAGGGAGATCAACTCCTTCAAAAGGCTCATCTTTGATAGAGGCAAGCTTCCATTCTTTACTTTCTGTTAGTTTAGTGTACATATTGTAAATATCTTGCTTTCCATGGAGTGAATTTGCATGCTCTTAAGGGAATGCATGCTCTTAGTGTACATTCTTTAAGGGAATGCATGCTCTTAGGTTTCATGCTTTTCTCCAAGTCCAGGCTTGCACATGTTTTGTTTTTCTTTGAGGAGACCTA
Organism: Sequoia sempervirens; assembly: GCA_007258455.2. Lineage (NCBI taxonomy): Eukaryota > Viridiplantae > Streptophyta > Pinopsida > Cupressales > Cupressaceae > Sequoia > Sequoia sempervirens. The sequence goes on from VDFB02011531.1 coordinate 15,694, forward strand.
GTTGTTGAAGTTTTACCCTCATGAATTTGTGCCCAATGGACTGATAAGGCCTCTAGACTCCATGATTAGCAAGAAATCATCTTGCAAAAATCACCAAAATATTGTCATTTCATTCCCACCTTAGATGACCCATCATTGATATCCGATCTAAGTGATCCTACATGGGCCATCTTGCATGAGTTTTCCTTGGGGGTTCCTAAAATTGACTAAGTCCCACATTTTTGAGGTTTCGACCTGTCACTTACTTTCTTACCTACATGCCATCACTTTTTATTTTGATTTGACGGATTTTGATTTCAATTTACGGACCTTTATTTTCACCGACGATTCTCTTCGAACTTCGCTTTCGACCATTAATTACTGTTTCATGATTGCATCTGTTTTGTCGAATATCTTTCGACTTTTAATTTCTGACATCTTCTTATCTCCTCAATAGTTTCCCTTTTGAAATTTGACTATGACATCTTCTTGTCTCCTCGATAGTTTCCCTTTCAAAATTTGACTGTCAGAATTTTGAAGGTTGGCCTTCGGCCTTCTCCATTACATCTTACCTTTCCTTAGTAAGAGGTAACTCTCCTCTTCACCCCCCGACCTTTTCTTCCTTCATCACGGTTTCCTCTACCTTCCTCCAAATACGTGGTAATTTGCAGGCTCAAGGCTTGAGGCCTAATCTCTGAAGGCTCCTAGTCGAGGAGACAATACAATATTGGTAGGATAGTAAGGATGGTCCCTTCAACATCCCAAGGCAGCATTGACAAGACTTGGCTTTATCAGAGTAAGTTGAAATATGGTCCCTTCGACATAGTGAGGTTTGGGTAATAATCTTGGTGGGACCCAATAGATATTGGTGACGATGATGGATGGTGAGTGTTGGGGTGACACGTGTCTTTGTGGGCCCACGTATTTTTCCAGCGATATTAGAATGAAGGGCGCATATCGATGAGAGCAAGATGTTGGTCCCATCGACATGGTGAGATCTTGGTGATGGTTTTTTCATGCTTTTTTAGGTGACACCATTAATATGCGGCTACTCCCAACTACCAAATCTCTTTCTTTTGGAATTCGAGGATGACTTTAATGCATTTTCATGACTTCTCTAGGTGATATGGTGGTAGCCATGCTCATTCATTATTGTTGCTCATCCTCTCTGGCCATTCCTATATCCATTTCATGAATTTTGTGGGATTTGGATGGATTTTCCTACAAATATTCATGGTGAGATGGATGGTGTGTTAGCTATGCTTTCTCCAGGTGCTTCTTGGAAAAAAATTCATGACAAGGATATCATCCATGACTCTTCTTGGCATGGACTTCTAGGCACGAGTTTCTTGAATAGATTTTGGTATTTCCCTGATCTGATTTGCAACCCTAGCTGGGTTAGGGTTAGTTATTGTTCATCTAAGTTATGCTTAAACTATAAAGGCAACACTTGTATTCATTTTAATGGTTCTTCCTCTAGCCTTTCTAGGGTTTTTCTATTACAGACATTGCATTCTTGCATGTTTCCATTGTAAAGATTGCTTATAAGCTTTTATATTAATAAAGTTCAGTTATTATCATTGTTATTTCTTACATGTTTGTGTAAAATATGTTTACTTTCATGTTTGAATGTATGTTTTAATTATTTTTTTGATGTATTATGTTCTTTAGAAGTAGGAAGAAACACATTTCTAATCTTGGTGCATCACCTTCCTTTCATTTCATGTTCTCCTTCTACCTCTCTTCCCATGTGATTTGTTAGATTAGGGTAGTGATAGGGTTTTCATTGTGTTGGGTTAGGAAAACACAATTTCACTTAGTTTAGAAAAGGAAGTCGGCCTTCTCCAGAGATTCAAGCTCATTCGTGCAAGGTCTCACAACTTCAAGGTTGTTTCCATTGTGTCATTAGAACACTAAACTCTTGTTTAGTAGGGTGTAGTTTTATGTGACAACAAAAACAAAAGAATATTATTGCACTGAAATTTCATTCACATTACAACATATCATTGGTCTCTTAGAAGGACAAAGTTCCTAAATAAATACTCAATACAATATAATTCATGTAAATTATCCATTCTCTTATCCAAACCCTTTATTTATACTAATTCTACCCAAAGAAACTACTACTTTCCAAACATGTGGGACAAACCAAATTAGATAAAGAAATGATTTACAAAGAATATGAGATTGACTCTTTATTTATAAATCTTAATACATAACTAATTAAGTAGGAAGAAATAGTTAATACTACGGGTCTTAACATTGACAAAAAAATTATAAAACTAGTGTATGTAAGAATTGCCATAAAAAAATAACCAATAAAAGAAGAGTTGATGGAGAAATATAAATCATCCACAAGATGAATGCTCATCACAATAGGGGTATTAGGAGGAACCCTCAAAGTATCTAATAGAGGATTCACAAAATAAGGTGGATCAAGATTTAATGAAGTTATAAAAATACACATGTAGGAACTCTTGCCAAATAGGAAAAGAAGGTCATCTAAGGAGGGACAATCTGTAATGTAAGTTTCAACAAATAGGAAACCAATTTAGTGCACACAATAAGAGATAGGGCAGCCAAGATCAACTTACAAGATCAAACCATCCACAAACAAGAATACGCAAGATAAAATGTTATCATATAAGTGTGTAAAACAAAATGTACAAAGGGGCCTTGCATATAAAGAAAAATATGAGGAAGTAAGAAGGTAGGACTAAAAATCTAACTACCCCTCTAAAAGTGAGACACATGTGGGACACTTCAGACAAGTGTGGAGACACATGTACAGTCCACATGAGGTGAAACAAAAGGTAGGATAATAACTAGTTAGATAAAAACAATTTTCACACTAACACCCTCCTTAAGTGATATTATAGAGCAAGTTAAACACTAAAAAATAGTCCCAATAACTAGTCTTGATGAGGTACTCATGTATATTAGAAATCTCTTACCAATGAAAAAAGGAAGAAAAAATAGTGGAAAAAAATCCTCCTTGAAACAAAGAAAGAGAAGTAATAAACCCTCTCAAAAATTATCCCTAAAGAATAGGAACATGAAGAACTTTTGAAGCATGTAGAATTTTTCAACTTTACCAAAGAACAAGTTTTTTTTGGAATTGAAAAACCCTTTAATGAATGTAGATCAAGATAAGAGAGGTACAAAACACTACATGAGTATCCTCAAGTACATTACTCAACTATATATGCACATTGGCACAAAGGTAAAAAAACTTCGAAGTTGAAAATATAAATGGTACTATGATCAAGGAGAACAAAAACATTGCATGAGTGACCCCATTGACACTACTATATGTGCATGTGGTTCTATATGTAATTACCAAAATACCACAAATATTGAACAACAAAAACAATAGAAGGTTGTATCTATAAAAATGAATGCAAGAGTGTTTATATAGTATCATTGTATGCACCTGGTATATAGGAACAAAATTGGATGCATAACTCACTCCAAAGTGAAAGAATTAAGAATTACTATAATCATGTGATGCTACCCCCCATAATATTAGCAAGGGAGAGGTATTGATGGATTGATTAAAATGGTT
>VDFB02011532.1:0-16830 GCA_007258455.2 Sequoia sempervirens
AATCTTATGGAGTAGCAATTGCCACCTGAAACAAGCCTTCGTAGGCTCCTTGATATTTTGCTACATAGAGGAGAAGATTTTTACACAATTTTCATTAGAGAAGTTCATGCCCCAACAAGCATTTAAATGAGCTTTGATAGAATCATCTTTGGTTAGTTCTCTATAAATAATTTTGGCTTTAATTCTAGCAATCAGAGTACCATCACTCAAAACAAGATCTTCAGAAATGTTACACTTTCCAACAGATTTCAAGGGAAAAATATCATGTTTACAAGAGTCCAAGATAGCATTATAAGTTCTAGTGTTAGCATTGTCAAGATTAAACTCCTCAGTAAGCTTGTCCAAGGGTTTGATTTTCCCATCTTCAAGAACATTATGAAATGTTTGGATGCCACATAGACTCCACTTCTTGGCCGAGCACCCTTGCAAGAGGGCCAAAGGCTTGGAGTTATGCAACAGGTTCCACCACAAAAAACATCCAAAATGACACTTCAGATTATTGTTTATAAACAAGTTATAACACTTGAAACCAAATTTATGCTTCACTAGCTCCCAGGCCTTCCAAAGTCTTTTAAAAACAAGGGAACCAGTAGGAGACATTGAAGAACTATTCATAAGAATATCACAAAGAGGCAGACTTTTCCAAGATTTAGCCTACTTAGGGGTGGAAAGTTGAATATTATTCCTTATCAAGAGCTTCAAGGGCTCATTACCAACCATTTCTTTAGCAATCCATTTGGCAGCTAGAGTAATGCCTTGAATTCTCAAATCCTTCAGACCAATTCCACCATTGCATTTATCCAAGCAACACCAAGACCATTTGACATAGTGCTTCTTCCTCTTTCCTTTCCCATCTGACCAAAGGAATTTTCTGATTTGCTTCTTAATCTCATTGACTTGGTAACTACTGAAGAACCACACAAAAGAAAAATAAATGTTGTAAGATGAGATAATCTTTTGACAAATTTGTAACCTCCCTGCGAAGGAAAGATAGTGCATGTTCCAACTTTTCAACTTTTTTCCTATTTTAGAGCTTATCCATAGCCACATCTCTTTTAAATTAGGACTAAGTGCAAAGGGAATGCCAAGGTACCTTACTATCTTGCTTGGCCCTCCCCACTGAAAACCATACTTTTGACACCAAGTGGGAGAGGCATCATCCCAGCCAAGAAAACTGGATTTAGCAATTTCTATTCTTGCCCCAGATGCCTGGAAAAATAGATCTAACTTCCCCATTAAAGCCTCTAAATTAGCCTCCTCCAAATCCAAGAAGATGGCTATGTCATCAATGAACTAGATATTGATCATTTCATTTTGTTCAAGAAGAGTGATACCTTTAACTTTGGGGGAAAATGTTTGATCTCTTAGCAGATAGTGGAGGGCATCCAAGGAAATAACAAAAAGCGCAGGGGAAAGTAGACAACCTTGTCTTATGGACTTGCCTAGGGTGATTTCATCTAAAAGAGAGCCATTAATATCCACTTGAGCCACTGCATCTTTCAACAATGTATCCACAACATGGCAAAATTCCTCTGGAAAGCCAAATGCTTCAAGGGCCATTCTTATGAATGCCCATTCCACCCTATCATAGGCTTTCTCAAAGTCGATTAGGAGCATACCAGAATTTTGGTTAGAGTGCTTAGACTATTCCATAGCCTCCCAACTCATGATCAGATTTTCAAAAATATGTACCTCCCTTTAACAAACCCCGTCTGAGTGTTGTTGATAAACTTTGGTAAGATATCAACCAATCTTAATGCAATTACTTTGGCCAACACCTTGTAGGAGACATTCAAAAAGGTGATAGGCCTCCAGTTCTTTATAAGTATTATCCCTTCCTTTGGGAAGCAATTTGATTATGACTTTATTAATTCTCCTACTAAGAGAGCCATTGCTTAAGGCTTCTTGGTAAACCTGCAATAAGTCATCACTCACCCAATCACTAAATTTTTTGTAAAATTCAACTAGGAGGCCATCCCAACTAGGGGATTTATCATTATTCATAGACTAGATGGCCTTCATGATTTCCTCCTTAGTTATGCCACTAGCAAGTTGAGCAACATCTATGCTTCCAATTTTTTTGGGAATGATCCCTTTAACAAAGCTCTTGGCTTTCCTATTGCTTTCCTCATTCCCTTTAGAAGTGAACAATTTGGAGTAGAAGGCATGGAATTGCTGCATGATATCTTCCTGAGAGGTAAAACACTGCAGTGAACCCCAAAGGACAACAAACACCGTACAATTTTTTTTTTTTTGAAAGTGAAACATTGCGGAACATTGCATATGATGAATGTGTGCACACATTACACGAAAAGCAATTATGCATTTACTAAATCTTTCACGTCCTCTGGGGTACACGAAACGGTCATTACGAATCATAAACTTTTATCAAATGGAAGAGAATAAACAACCAAGAACACATAGTGATGACACACTACTATTAATGATCACAAGCATGGAAAAACGATACATCATTTCATTGCAATTCAAATCACAGTTCCATAATACAACTGCAGAGCATATTTCCACAGATACAACATATCAAAGATACAATAGTTCATCACATAATTTTTCCCTAATATCAATGGGAAAAGTACATTGAGTACAAGAATGAGAAATTAATGAAAAATAAGGTACAAAGTGACCAATCTCATGCCCACATTTTACACACTAAACAACCAGGCAAAACTGTAACATCTTTCCTAATTTTGCAATAATTTTTATTTTATTTTATTTTTGTTTACTTATAAGACAACAACAACACAATTCACTACTTATAGCTATATTCAATGATCACACAAGTTACAAGAAAAGATAGAAGTGATTTACTAACTTTGGCAATAGAGTCTACTTACTTAGGTCAGCTTAACATACCTCTTACATTCTATTTTATCGACAATTCCTTGCTCCCAATGCCTATACCTGCAAGGTCTACATGACTTGGCACACACATAAGATCAAAGATAGTTAGCACATGATTACTAAGACAAGCTATATAAATCAATGGTAGTTTTTACGTTATCGAGAATAAACGACAAGTCTCAAACAAGACTCAGAAGAACAGTCCTAGGGGCCCGACCTAATGCCTCGGGGGCTCATCACTTGATGGCCTTGCCTACGTATATAATTCGCAGAGGCACCGTAGTTCGACAACTTGAGTTGCTCCAACTCACCCACATGGGATATAACCATTAGTTTCCAATGAACGACTCGACTTTCTTCATATGCATAACACTATAACACTGACATAAAACAACATGCAATGAGTACAACATTGCTTGATTAGGAGACTCTTTCGAATAGTTTCGAAACAAGACTCACAACAACAAGGGTGTACCAATGCATAAAAGCCACCAAACAAATACACGTGCGAGGCATGAACCATCTCGCTCATAGGCATAACTAGGGAAAAACAAATCATGGAATAGAGTACACCCATGAGAACTTAAAATATGAATACGATCAAGGGAAACACAAAGGTTTAAACATGGGAAAACTCAACACCAAAATGGATTTCCCATCACATAGGCTACAATCCCATGATCTAGACTACAATTCATACTTTACAAATGAACAATGAGGCAGAACGAGGGTTAGTCATCAAAGCAAGACCTTCAAACTCAACAAAATTGACATAGTCCCCTCAATGCAAAACAAAACTCAAGATCAAATCCCCTTAATGACCATTAGTCACAAATGGGCTCCCTCTTACAAGCACACCCAACAATCAGTCATATTTCCAAAATTTATACCATTCCCTTATTCTTTCCCAATTACTCACATGAATAAAAGAGTTATTTTAATAAGTAACCTCCTAGTCTTTTTAAAAGCATTATCGCTTAAATCTTTAACCCTAAAACTACTTTCTAATAAATAATAATTCCACTAAATGAATATCTTTATCTCGAATTAGATTATTTGAAGAATACTAATCTTCATGATACAATACTATATTTACAAAATACCACACATCATAATTAAAATACTCTATAGAAAGAACACTATTAGCTGTACAAAATTCAGTAAATAATGAGATTTCCAAAATTCCCATTAACATCATATAAACATAAAATTCTATATCTTCTTTTAAACTTAACTTAATTAACTAATTCCCATAAAGGATAATTACTTAAATATTTAATGTTATATAAAGGACTAAATTTACTCATATTTTCTAAAAATATAACTCTTTAATTTAATCTACGAAATTCCTTTCTTTCATAATAATATAATTCAGGATCACTTATAAATTTTAAAATTCTATTCTATAACATTTGATTCACTCAACTTAATTAAATCTTTTAATCATCAATATTTACTCATTCGATTCCTTAATTCACTAACAGGGTAAAATGAAACCCTATTAAAATTATAATATTCGATTCCTTAATTCACTAACAAGGTAAAATGAAACCCTATTAAAATTATAATATTCGATTCCTTAACTTATACCTTTATTTACTTCAAAATAATTAAAGTGAATCATTTGGTGACCAATTAATAATCTTTATTTTAATTTCCTTTAAGACATTATTTACTAAAACTTGTTTCAAATGCAATCGTAATAATAAATAATTATCTAATCTAAGACATAAACATTAATATGTTAAGTATTCCTATTTTGTATATTTATACCTCTTTATGAACTTTCTAAAACTATAACAAACTAAGGTTTCAAGAGATGAATCTCTTAAGTTAACTCTAGTAATGAGAAGAGACTCAACACATGATCCATGGTAACCATCTTTCTTATTTACATTACCAATGACAGCAAAATACTTTCCTTTATTTAACTAAACTTTCCTATAGTTATCTAAATGCTTCACTTATTTACAAGATTTATCCCTAGAATAATTATCATATTTAAAGAAATTCATAATCTATATGTTCTTGACAACACTCTTAGTAATAGGATGGAAAATCATTACATTTAAATGTGTATACTCTCCCAAGAAAACCCAGCTACACATAAGTAGATAAATTGTTGTATCAACATTCAACTAAAATAGTTAAATGACTTATTTGAGATGAACATTATTACTTGAATTAGCCAATTGATATATATATATATATATAGCTTGAATAAGATTGACATTATATTGTAAAATAATGTACTCTTGATAATCCAAATATCTAAATTCAAGTATGTAAATTAATGGCAAAGTCATGATGATTTTATTGCTAAGACTTATAAGTCATGACACTATAGGGGTTTGATGCACACTAGCTATTATGAAAGTTTCATTGAAAATCCATGTAACTCAATAATATTGAAAGTCATTTCCAACTCCAATGCACACCATATATGCCATATTCAATTATAACCATGTAACACACTAGAATTGATGTCACTCACCCATGAATGAACAAGCTTTCTAGGCATGACCCAGTAGTTTGATGTACATTAGCCTTATAAATAAAAACCGTATTCCTAATGCATAAGTGGAGTACACCACACCATGAGACTAAATGAGGTATTTACTATTGGACTCTTGGCATAAAATCCTTATAACACATTATTAAACATATGAAAATATTAAATAAATAATACATAAATTCACCGTGGTAAAAAGTAAAATAAATGCATTTCTATGTTGTCTTTTCTGAGTTTGCCTCCATAGAAAAGGCTTTAGAAACTTTCAAGACAATGCAATTGGCAGATGATGCCAATGAAACCAGGGAGATTATTTTATTATATTTTATTTTATTTTTTTAAATCTATGCGCCCTATCCTGTTCAAGCGCTGCCGCTGCAACAGGTTGACAATGAAATCTGGGAGATTATTTAAACCTCTACAACATTCTATTTTCAGTACTACAGACGTGACAGGTTGCCAACAGAATCAGGAAGATTATTTAAACCTCTGCAACATTCTAATTTAGAGTGTTGCATATGTGACAGGCTCCCATTGAAATAGAAGGGTTATTTATACCTCTACAATCTTCTATGTTCAAGTATTGCTACTGCGACAGGTTGCAAATGGCATCAGGGACATCATTTAAATTTACAGGAAGATTATTAAATTTATACACCCTCCAAATCTAAACACTGCAGCAGTGATAGGTTGCCAAGGATGAATAGTGACGATTGCAGAATGTGCACAAAATGGATTTTGCAAGGAAGCTCTCAAAATCTTTAAATTAATGAAGCACTCAAGAACCAGTCCTAAAATTGCAAGCTTTGCTTGTGTTCTAGGCACACACAGTCATGCAGGTTTAGCGAATGAAGGTTGTGCACACTTCTCACATTAGTAATCCTTATTATGTTACATACGAAGTTGATTATTAGGTGTGCATGGCTAACCTTCATACCCGCGCTAGTTACCATGGGGTCACCCTAAACCTTAATGCTAAGGTGCCAAATAAAATAGTGGTGTCAATGCATCATATATGAATATCAGCCTTAAGTTCTACACATCAATGCAGAAGCCACCAGGTACAAGGGGTGTCAAGGAATGAAATGATTACAGGATATGCACACTGAGTTTAATGGAACCGATTTTGAAATCACGTAAATGAATTTGGTAAGCCTAAGGGATGAACCAATGAGAATGCCAATATAAATTTGATACAAAATTATAAATGTTAGATAGCTGACATCAGAAAGGAGTGTGATAAGACAGGAAGTTGGTAAAGGCTGCATGGCCAGAGAGAAGGTAGAGACATAGTTGAAGAGGGAATACAAAGAACACAGAAGAATTAGGAGAACTGATGCCTCCTCAACCATTAACAAAAGCATTGACTAAGCAAACACAAGGATCAATCAAGCATATTCTAATAACAGAGCAAGAAGCATGCAAGGCAACGTGAGTTGAAAAGAGAGAGAACAATTGAACCATTAGAGGCGTGATCACCACGCTAGATTTTAGGGTGGTTCTCCTTCGTGTTCAGGACATCAACAAAACCAAAACATTCGATTGAAACATGCCAAAGAAAGGTAAGATGAAACCTTATTTTCATACTGTAGTTCGCCAAATTGGAGAAGTGAAAGATTAATACCAGAGAGGAAGAGTTTGGAGGAGAAAATACTACAGCAAATGTTTCCCCACATCCCCTCTGCCTTTGCCCAAACTAGGAACTGCGCTCTCAGATGTTGAAGATGCAACTACATCAGAAGATAATGTGGATGCCTAGACAAGGCATACGAATTGTTGCACAGATTTCCTTAAAGAAACATGGTCTCAAGGAATGCACTCATTGAATGGATTTCATGGGAGGCATCAGAAACTTTCAAGTCAGAAAATCTCCGGTCTTCAGATTCTTTTAGAAGGTAAGTATGACAGAAAAAAAAATGTCCCCCCCCCGCATGCCAGGCACGTGAACTCTTTTACATAATATCTCTGCCGGAGAATGTCATCTCCCCAAGGCACATTACTCTCCTTCCACGTTAGGCGTAGCTGCCCTCCCAAGGACATGCATGCAGAATGTGGTTGAAAGACAAGGCACGTGGAACGGTTAGGCAGAAAGCTTCAAAGAAATGTGGCCCCCGTTCCCAATAATTCCCAGTTAATCAATTAAAAGACCATTTGAATAATCCTTAGGAAATATCTAATCATTTACAATTCCAATTAAATTTCTTAAAAGTATTTTAATATTCCCTAATAGTCACTTTCCAATTTATTTATCTTCCTAATTTAAATGCACGAAAACAATGTATTAATATATCTATATACATACACCATTTAATGTTCAATTATTATATGCTATAAACAACCTAACCCTCTTGATTAAATTTGATTTTCTAAACGATACATATTTAAATAGTATAAATTTTGTCTTATTTTATTTTTATTTATTTTTCCAAATTATTTATCTTCATATTCAACTAACCATAAGCTAAATTACTTCCTCTCACAATCCAATGTTTCCAATTCATTATTAGATATAATCATTTATTTATTTATTTATTTTGAATATTCACATAAATTCATCAATATCATTCCCTTTTCTTGTATTTGAATAAATCAATGCACTTGATTTTATGCCCGATTTAAATAATATTTTCCAAAACATTTATGCTCTAAACTTTAATCCTAATTTTATATATATATAAAAGTAAACTATATCATCAAATAAAGGATAACATATCCTTTCTGTCATTCAATTCAAAACCCATACTGCAATGAAAATCGAATGCAACCACAACCAAATCTCAAATTGAGAGCACAAAATAATGGAGGGAAACAATCAAATACCAGACATAAATAAACCACTTACTCACATGACGCAAAGAACCAAAAGCAGAGGGGTACTACAATAAGGAGCTTTCCCTCTTCCCAAATCTGCCCTATCTCGTTTCCTTACTCTTTCTTTAATGTAATTGAAGAAATTTTTGATCCTTTATCACCATGATTCAACCAGTTGAGTTTGGCTCCTTACTTTGAGGCCCCTCGGTCCTGTGGGTTTGAGTATCCCTGAGACCATTTTTTGCTTGTGTGAGAGCTTCATAGCACTTTATGCTATCTGATTCTGCTTGAATCTTAGTTTCAACAATTACCAGTTTTTCCTATAAGTCATTCTCCTCCTTCTTGGCATCAAGGGCCTTCTTCTTGCCTACAGTTTGGAAAAATTTCCTCTAGGCCTCCATATTCTACTCCCACCTCGAGATGGCACTTTCATTATTCAAAATCCATTTATTTATCTCCCTGATGGAGGAAATGACATCTCTATAGTCATTGTCCTATAGCAACTAAGCGTTGAGAATGAACTTATCCTTTTTGGGGAGGTCTTTCTATCTCCCTTGTGAAGAAACAATTTGGGATTTCATTGGGTGATGATTAGATAGAGTGCAGGGGTACACACCAACTTTGTGCCTAGTGCTATCAGGAAAGAAGTTGCATATTACACCATGTGTACCAAATCCCTTTAGCCTCTTTCTTGGTCCTTTCCAAGGGGTCCACCAAATTCAATTTGTGTTTCAATATTTTCCAAGAATGTCTCTCCACCCCTTTCCAGGTCAAGTCAACGCCCCCCCACTTTCCTCCTGGTGTTTCGCCATGTTGAAATCCCTCCAGAACCCATGGGATATCAAGAAGCTGGGTGACGAGCCATTTCCACAATTGTGCTCTCTCCCTATGGTCATTAGTAGCATAGATTGAGTAGATTCCAAAACTGAATTCCTCCTTCACAATCATTACCCACACAACCCTATTGCAGGGGAAGGTACCTTGAATGGTTATAAATTGTTTCCATTTATTGGCTAGGAGTATAGAGACTCCCCCTCTCCCTTTTTCATGTTTAGTGGAAATTTGGTAAGCATCCCTCCTCCAAATGAAATTTAGTTTGACTTCCAATGTAAAACCTATTTCCTTGGTTTCTTGAAGGACTACAATATCTTTTTGGGGTTCTAGGTTTAAATAGCTTCTAACAATGTACTTTCTATCTAGGGATTCTAACCCCCAAACATTCCAGGAGATGATGTTAATATTCATCTTCTGCAATCACATTGGAATCCTCTTGGTTACTCTTGAACTGCTCAAAGCACTTGGGTAGTTTTTCTTCCATCTCAACCCTTTTTGCTATGGGGGATTGAATAATGCGACTTGTCTTTTTCCTTTTGTTTTTAACCGTTTGAATGTTGTTGTTGTTTGATAAGGGGATCTCGTACTTCCTTGGCCTGCCAGGCCCATTCCTAGGCTTCCTCACTTTTTCAATCTGACCCTTTGTGATATTTTCATTCTCAGTTTCAACAACTTCTCCAGTTGATTCCATTTTAGTATTAGGCTGGTGAGGGGAAGAGGTTAAAAAAAAAAGGGGATCTAGATTGCTTTCAAGGTGGTCAAGATCTTCTTGGAACAACCCACTTTCATTGACAGGGGGGTTGCAAGTAACAACCTCGCTATTGGATACACCAAGATGGCACCCAACAAGGTTTTCATTCATTTGACTGAGATCTAGGAGTATGTCTCCCTGTTTAGCCCCAAAATCATTCTTATTCAACTGATTGGTTTCATCCCCAACCTCAGCCAGTCTTAGTTCCTCACCACTTACAGGGTGGTTCTCAAGAATAGCAGAGTTGGAGCTATTGGGTAAGTTTTCAATCCTAGTGTTCTCTGTCAAATCAATGGACTCCAGTTGAGTTTCATCCAGGTTGCCCTTTTCCAAGGTGATTTTATCATCAACCCTCTTCATTTGCATTAGACTCTCTTGGTTAGGTTTCCTATCACTAGTCAAGTGGCCATTTAAAAGATTTTGTTCTATTCTTCTTATTTCCCACATGGCAATCTATTGAGCATTTAGTTTTTGGATCTTGTCAAAATTCTAAATGAGAGAAGATTTATTTAGAGGGATCTTGGGGGTGGAACAACTTGAGGGTTCCGGTTTAAAATTAGAAACATCTTCACATTGATTTTGGTTCATTTCCCTCAAGACTTCAAAGGCATTTCTGATAGTAAGGTCAACAAGACCTTTAGGTTCCTGATTACTTCCTCCAACCTTGCTAGAGGGACTAAAGGTTTTAAATTGGCTTCTTTGGGTGTTGTCTACTTGAACATACTTAGTTTTATCCTCCGATGCAAGAGGCTCAGTGGATTTCCCACCAGGGTTTCCCCTCCCACCATTAGTTCTAGCTGCCTCTTTACCTGTGTTAAAGATATTGCTAGGGTTTTTTTCAGGTTTCCTTTTGATCAAGGGGAAATTCCTGCAAATGTGCCCCTCCTTTCTGCACAAATATCATGCATTGATGTTGCCTAAAACTTGTAAAGGGAATCAGATGATATTTTCTTCATCCTCAATTACAATGCTCGATAGAATTTTTGTGCCAGGATTCAGAGAAACTAGTGCGTGGGTGTTGAGGTGTGGAAGAGAATCCTTCACTTCATCCATGTGAACCAAATTGCCAAAGGGAGCCAACAGAGCAGGGATGAGATCCCATAAATTAGGGGGAAGATTCTTGATCAAAACCCACCTAGGGCAAGAGAGGGCGAGTACCTCTTTTGCAATGGCGGTTGGTGACCATGCAAGAGCATGAAAAACACAACCATTGAGATTCCAGTAAGATTTTTTGATCACTTTGGTTTGCATATCATTGGTTTTTAGAAAAATAAAAAATCTAGCCCACGTTGGAGCATCCTATAATAATTTATTTGGATGCCAATTTTGGTAGCCCAAGCGTTAGAGAACTAGGAATCAATATATTTTCTCGCAAGAATTTTGTTTAAGTCTACAACAACAAAAAAAATTTGCAATGTCTTTAAGCCTACCACAAACATTTTTGATAACATTTTTCATGCCAAGGTTAGGAATGAGTCTAGCAAAGCAGGGGGTAACTGAGGACTTACCTTCACCATCCACCATGCCACTACAACCCTCCTCATCTGGTTCCGCACGAATATCAAACTTAGTAGTTTCAGGAATAGAGACACGATTACCTTCAACCGCTGATTTAAAAGATTTAACCGATGAAGGCTGATCACCACCATTTACCTAGGGGTCAGGGGGTCAACACCTTCTTCCATCCAAGCCCCTAAGGGCCAAGCCTTAGAAAACTCACAAAGCGAGTGCAACAAAAGGACGGTTGCATAATAAAAAACAATACAAGAACTCATGAAATTAGGGAAAACAAGAACAACAAGAGCTGCAGGGCAGCGAAGTTCCTGCCAACAAGTTCTAGAATTGTTAGTAATAATGTTGATAAAACAAATGAATAATAGGTACATAAAAAGCAAGTTTTCCTGTTTATCAGTTGACATATATAACATGTAATGTATGTATAATCTCAAAATTGTTTGAACATAAGTTTGTTGAATATCTCAAAAGGTACTTATGTTATTTGAAATATACATTTGAAAGTTTGGAACAAATGTTTTGGAGCATAGAAAACACTATGAAAAAGAATGCCCAACCTGCAAAAGAATGCGCAAACATGTTATCAATGCTTATACTATTGAAGTTAATTAAATGAAGTTTACATAAGAAGCAATATGCAAAAAATGGGAGAATATTAAACAAAGAAATTACAGAAGTAGAAGATAAGCATACTCTTGACAGGCTTTATATGTCTCCACACAGACCATAATGTATGTAGTTTCTAACTTCAAATGGATGTGAGAGAATGTTGAAAACTGCAGAAGAGAGATGCAAGAAGATAATACAGAAAAAAATCCAGTAGACAGATGAAATATTTTAATGAGAGCCCTCAGCATAAATCTGCATCCATGAATGCTTCTAACACCTGCTATAAATTTAGGAAAGAATTTATTATATAATAAAATACTTTTGCAATAAATTCCAATTCACAAATAAGGCTTGCAACAGAAGAAAGTACCTTTGATTTTATATTGCTTCTTTTCTATTTCACAACATAGGCAGGAGCTGCATCCAAAATAAAATTTCATCTGAGAAGTCTTTGAATGGGAAAAAAACCATTTTCCACGTTGCTTCATTGTATGTATGAAAATGTACAAGACATATGAGAAAGATTTGGAGATGGTGAGACATCTAACGATGCATTGTGCAATAACTTGAATGTACAAGTAAGATAATGCCTAATTTATTCAAAGTTTGTTCATCACATTAAAAATTGAAGGAGTTAAATAAAAAAATGTGTGTGTAGATACATTCGTAATTTCTATATACATATACATTTATGCTTGGGTGGAAATATGCAAATAGATACATATATGTGTGGTAAACACATGCGCACACATGAAATTTAAGTTTGCAGAGAACTTGTAAATTCTAGAGGACCAGTCACCAATACAAGTGAAGGTTATTTGTGGCCAATTTATTTATTTTATAACATATCTTTCATGTATATATAAGTTCCAATTAATTTAGTCGAGTGCAAATCAAGCCAAGTATAGCTGTGTATGAGGGCCTAATTTTGGCCTTGTTGTAGAAATTGTCCTCAATATTTATATTTTTTAAATCCCTAGTGCTTGAGTTAGAAGCCATGGTTTAACATTCTTTTTGACAGCAGAAGTTAACGAGAATGCTCTTAATGAGCATTAGATGTTTTGCATGCATTATAAAATTATCATTGGTTTAGTGTTGATTTCGTGGTAGGTGTATTAATGGATTGACAGTAAAGATGGTGCTCTAACAATTGAAGGAATGTTGCAGATGCTTGAGGTTTTAGATGGTGCCTACTAGTCACAAATGCCAAAGAGGAATTTTTTAGAGATGTTGTGGTAGATAGAGAGCATGCCTAATTTTCAGTCGGAGTTCATTGTGGTACATCTGGCTTATTGGGTTGCAGGAGGCCATATTTGTGAAATGGTTTGGATGGCAAGCAAAAGAAGCACAGGGAAAGGAAAGGTGCAAAAACCCTAAGGAAATGTATTTGAGTCCATAGGAAACTCTTTGGTTCTGAATTAAATGCAGCTTTAGGATTTGTGAAATGTGTGTTGGGGGATATAGGTATGGATGCAGATCACAGGCCAAAATCTGCTATACAAGGAAACTTTGTCTCCAACCTACATACAGTCATTTCTGATGCATATTTATGTTTATGGCCGTTAAGGCTTTTTTACCTAGCTAGTTTAGGAAGGCAAGCAGATGTAACTAAAGGTAAGGCGCTAGCCGGTTTGCATGTCACACACTCAAATGGTAGTGTGAGGTTGGAATCAGCTACATTGTTCCAGTTTTTTGTGGTGGCTCTGTTCATACTGGAGAGAACTTTGTGGTGGTATTTGTTTCACCTCTTTGGCAGACGCTCTTCAAGGATGGCAGTCTTCAGGTGGCACAGGAGGAGGAGCGGGCTAGGTGGAACAGGTGATTGAAGTGTTGAAGGAAGAATCAACAGGGAGGGAGCATTGGGGAGTGATGTAAGGAAAGGTCTGTTTTAGGTAGTTTAATTTTATTCAGTCCAAACTTTTTGGTCTCTATTTCCTTTGGTTTTAGCTGGTTGTATCTACACTATAGAGCAGCATTGTATCACATGTTGTTAGTTTTTTGTATTTCACTTGCAATGTATAGGTGTTGCAGTTTTGATTGTCTTTATCCTTTGCTGGCATAGAAGGGTGGTGTATCTTTTTGATATATGTAATGAATTTTCATGAGTAAGGGCCCCAAAAGGAGCAACGCCTCTAATTATTTTCTCTTGTAGAAACTACGAGCATGTACTCTATTATTATTGAGGAATAGTCTGAAGAGATATGATAGATTGTGATATTTCACAGGAAAAATACAACAAGAATAGCTAAAAAACAACAAAGAGGAAAATAAACATCATATAACAGCTATGGTGAAAGGCTTCTAAATTTTTTATGCATATCCATTGTCATTATTATTCTTGTAAGTTGTGATTATTGCTAATATAATAATTGCATACACCTACTCATTAGCCATAAAGACTGCATATAAGGAAGTACTGATGACATTTTTTGCACATAAGTCTTTGATCTATTGTAAAAAATAATGAAAATGCTTTCTACCAGAGAGAAAGGATGAAAACATCACAAAAATTATCATTAGCAAACTTATTAAAGCCACTAGGAGCATAGCACCGATCAATTTATAGTTTTTAATAGACATGTGGTACTGTTCTATGTAGGTATGCAATGTTGAAGAATCAATCAAGAAAAAATAGTATATTTGAACATGAATGATTGGAAATATATTACACAAAGTTCTTTTTAAACATATGATATAAAGTTATAAACATTCCAATTGTTAGTAATTGATAAGAAAAGTAATTTAAAAATTAAATCACCGCTCAAATGCAAACAAAGCTGGCTTGAACATATATTTACAAGGTAGAGGTAGCAAAAATGGCAGTGTTTGACTCATACATGACATTTATGAAAATATACAAAGGCAGGCATGAATGCAAGCATCATCTATATATTTTTTTAAAATCATGATGTTTAAGAAATTTAAAATTTATGATTCCTAAAAAGAAAAATTAGGATAAAGAATCGAAACATCAACATCAAATGATAAACATTTCCAAGGAACTTCCAATTAGAGCAAGGGTTATATATTTTCAGTTTCAGTTCTTTTAACCTACAAAAATGAACACACTATTAACGAGTAGAGGAAGAAAAGGTATCAAAAAACTCCTTGCCACATATTGAGCTTACTTGCAATTGACACAGAATAGGCATTTTCCATCGATCTTTTTCCATCGATCTCTCTGTAAAGAACAAAGCAAGTTAAGCCCAAGATTTATCATAGGAAAGATAGTCTATTTCTTTGAAATGGAAACTATGCAAGCAACAGTTTGCAGACCATACTTTTTGAAAGGACAAAACTTTATAGCATGAATTCACAAAATCTATCATATGTATAACACTGCCCCTAAAGTACTTACTATCATTTAAATGCTATCAGTCATATACAAAACATTCACAGAGCTAAAGTATGAAAAATAACTACAAATATGAGGCAAGACTATCCTCTGGTTAATTACATTGATTAGTAATCACAATAAGACATGAAAGATGCTGCTAAGTTTCCAGTGTAGTTCTCATCCGCATCAGAATCCCATGGCTTTACTCCATGCATTATCAGATCTTCAAACTTGCTGATAGGTCTCTCTCTAGAACGACCTTGCCTCGTGGGGGTTGCCCTACCATTGTTTTTATCTGGCACAAGAGCCACTACTGAACGCCCTCCCTTGGAACCAAGGTTGGCCTTGCCTCCCCTTGAAGCCTTTGCACCCAAAGTGTTTCTGTTGTTTCAAGAAGACATGATTACCGACTTGCCAGTTGCTTTATGCTGCATGCAAATAACATAGTAAGGAAAGATAAAAACCTAGAAAAAAATTGGCACACAAATGAAAAGAAAAAATGCATTTAACAAATTTCTTTAGGGTTTAAATAAGTTGAAGCACCTGAAAGTGAATGGCCGCCAGTCTTTATGCGAGCTTCTTGAGCAACTATGTAGGTTATGGAAGTTGAGTACACTCTGTATGATTTACTGTCATGAATTAAAGTATCTATCAGAATTGTTCACAGAACTTAAAGCCTGAACAACTGCCATGTGATTTTTTCTTCCTTTTTTGTTTTAAGGATTGCCTGCCTTGTACTCGCAGTGAATTGGATTCACTTTGTTTCCGTGACCACTTTTTTTCCCTACCATGCCCAAAAATCCGCTTATATCGCTTAAAATTTTTTTAGACCAATAAAATTGATGATAAATAATTTTCAAAAAAAATTAAGTTAAAAAAATTCATCTCTACTTTACAAAAGTTAAATATGAAAATAATAATATTTTGTAAATGAATTTATGTAAAATTAATATATTACATGATAATTTAATATATTAATATAATATATAATAATTAAAAATAATTTCATAATATAATATACTAAAAATATATTAAATTATATACTAGATGTTGTGTATTCTATAGTATATATTTTTAATTTATTAAATTATTTTTATATATTATATAATAATTTTTTAATTATATTTTAACATATAACAAGTAAATAAATGTTTAGGATGAAAAAAAGTAATTAATGTGTTGAATGAGGGAAAAAAACTTTTGAAGAGTTCAAAAATTCAAATAAATATTTCCATTAGATAAAATTTAACTTTGTGGTGGAAAAATATACTTTGTGGTGAAAAAATTATATGTTTAAAATAGTTGAGATAAATTCATTTTACAATTTAGTAATATTAATATATATAGTAATTAATGTGTTGAATGAGGGAAAAAAGTTTTTGAAGAGTTCAAAAATTCAAATAAATATTTCCATTAGATAAAATTTAACTTTGTGGTGGAAAAATATACTTTGTGGTGAAAAAAATTATATGTTTAAAATAGTTGAGTTAAATTCATTTTACAATTTAGTAATCTTAATATATATATATATAGAATTAGTGTTCCAAAGTAAATAGACTAGTGAAATTAAATTTACTTAAAAGAAAACGAACTATTTTG
>VDFB02011533.1:0-33455 GCA_007258455.2 Sequoia sempervirens
TCTTTCTTTTGGTTCAATTCTATAAGTGGTTTAAAGTTGAAGTTAATAAAGTTAAATTTTGCAAAACACTGATTCACACGCCCTCTCAAAGTTCCTTGATTCCAACAATTCATCTCCCCAAACATTGACATCTCAAATTCTTTCTACATTTCTTTAGAAAATTTCTTACACATAGCCTCATTTCTACCAAAGATGCTATCATTGACATATACAACTACTATCAATCTTTTATCTTCCTCAATTTTAAAGTAAATATTATTGTCCATGGAGCCCTTACTGATTCCTTGTTGTATCAAGTACCTATCAAATATTGCATACCAAGCTCTGGGAGCTTGCTTCAAACCATATAGTTCCTTCTTCAACTTATATACCATTTCCAATTGATTTGACAAATGAAAATCTTATGGTTGTTCTATGTAAACCTCTTCTTCCAATTCTTCATTTAGAAAAGAAAACTTCACATCCATCTGATAGACCTTAAAATATTTGTGCTACAAATGCCAAAAAAATTATGATAGCTTCCATTCTAGGCACAAGAGGAAAAGTATCCTCAAAATGTATACCTTCTACTATTGAGTAACCCTTACATAGAAGTCTTGCTTTGTTTCTTACTACTTCTCCATTCTCATCTAGCTTGTTCATTAATACCCATTTGGTTTCAATTATGTTTGTGTTTTCTAGTCTAGGGACCAATCCCCAAGTCTAATTTTTTCTATTTGCATAAGTTCTTCTTCCATTTCCTTCATCCAATGCTCATCCTTACATGCTTCACTTACTAATTTAGGTTCAACTTCAGAAAGTAAACAAAAATTTACCTCAACTTCAATAGCTTTGCTTCTTGTTAGTACACCTTTCCTTTTGTCTCCAATGATCTAATCTTTAGAATGATTATTTTGTACATAGGGGTTTTAGGGGTCTTCTCCAAAGCTTCTTCCTCTTCATTCTGCACTTCTTGTTCATCAACTTTTTCTTCTTCTCTTTTAACATAACATTTTCTTCTAAATTACTTCACACTAGGAATCCTTCCATACCATAGCTCATAAGGAGTCTTTGTGATGTTAGCTTTAGCCTGAAATCTCTTAAGTATGTAAGCAACAATATGAATAAAGCTTCTCTCTAATAGAATTCTATTAGATTTTCCTTTTTTCTTCATCACATAGTCCTTGCAGCTTCTTGAATAGTCGTTTTTTTTCCCTTCCAACAACTCCATTCCTTCAGGATGTTCTGGGAAAAAATTCATTATTCCATGAACTTCCTACAAAAGTATGTTCAAACTCATTAGAGGGGTGGTCACCACCTTCCTCTATTAGAACTCAAGCATTTTATTTACTGGAAAATGCATTTCGTTTCTCCAGCCATGGCTTTGCAGTTTATCGTGAGAATTTGTCTCTGGAAAGTGGCCGTGTCGTTCTCTAGAATCATCAATCCAGAGCATAAGGTACTTGCCTTTGTAGACTTCTCACCCTTGTGGGACCACAAAAGATTTATATGCACCTAAATCGATTATTAGATGAAGATTGTTTCTTTCCTTCACTTCTCTTTGTTTATTTCTAAATTCAACCAACTCTCCACAAACTTATCATCAGCGATAGGTTTTTGTGATTATAGGTAAATCTCTGCTAGCATGGGCAAGAACTAAAGACATCAAATTATCAAAATTCTTGTGACACATCCTTCAGTGCCATAATGAACTATAATTAATCTATGACATAGAGCAATGACCATCATCACCTTAAGTTGATAGATGGTTCAAATTTTTCTCTTACCAGCAACAATTATAGTTGTGGACCCCATCTAGATCTCACATGCTTCATCCTTAAACACAAGATTATACCCTTTTCTACACATTTTTCCAACACTCAAGAGATTACGTCTAAAGCTCTTAATATGGTAATCATTCCTAGTATTATGCTTTCCATCCAAACTGATTGAACCTATTCCACAAATCTTTTCTCCTAAATGATCTCCAAATTTAACTAATCCTCCATCATACTTTGCAAGTATAACAAACTTACTTTTGTCTCCAATCATATGATTAGACCATCAATTTAAACTAGTAATTCTTATACTCTTTGACATGAAAAGAAGATACCAAAGTACCTTCAGCCTCATCCTTCATCTCTGGAACACTTTCATTCTCTCAACTTTTAGAGTTAGCAAAACTAGATTCTTCTTTTATATTCAAAAACATATATTCATTATCATCAAAATCTCCATAATTAGATTCATTATCAGAATTACCAACATCTTCTTTCACATAGTAAGATTTCTTAATCATCTTTCCTTTACTTTTCTTGTTCTTATTGTTTAGAGATCTTTTTGGACATCTAGAAGCATAATGACCTATACCACCACAACTAAAACATGTGAAAGGTAATTTACCTTGATAATTATTGGTGCCCTTTTCATCCTTCTCACAATGTTACCTTCCAAATTATCAAGATCTTCATCACTTAAATCTTCAACCCTCTCAAATTTACTACCCATAAAAGTAGTCTCTACTTTTGTACTTTTCTTTAGTTTTCTCATTTCAAATGGAGTCAGAGTACTAATCAACCGATATCTAGAATAATTATCAAAATAAATTATTTCCTCAATAGTAGAAACCTTTTCACTATAGCAATCCATAAGAGATCTAATAACCTTCTTCACCACTGTAGATTCTTTAACTGTTGCACCAAGGCCTCTCATGTTACTTACCAATTCATCAACTCTTTGTATATATCCTTTATTGTTTCATCTTCAGAAATATGCATCATTTGAAATTGTTCCTTCAAATTCTACAACCTTGCTTTCTTGACCTTTAGATCTCCATCATAAATGTTTTCTACCTTATCACAAACTTCTTTAGCAATCTTCAAACTAATAACTTGAACTAATTCATTATTTGAAAGACCATTCACAATAATCTACCTTTCCCTAGCATTGATCTCATGCACCATGATTTCTACACTTGTACTTAGACCATTTAGAGGTCGAGTGTATGTATTCTAATAACCCTTCTCAATCTCATATCCCTAAGCACACAAATATCATCATCCTTTTTTGAGTACAAAAAATTTGGGCCATCATTATCTAGGATATTCTAAAAGAAGAATCTTGTTTTTTTCCATCATGATCTACCTCAAAACAATTAAAGCAACTAACTTCAAGAACCTTTCTCTAATAACAATTGTTTAAATAGACAAGACCGTTGACAGGTGAAATTCAATAAGTTGATTAAACCTTCCAAACCCTCAAGCAATAGAAATGGTCCACAAGCATTCATTAAAACCTTATTCTCTTAGAATTGATTAAACCTTAAATTAAATAACATAAATTGAAATCACAACACCTTACACAAAGAGAACACTAGATTTGTTGGAAACCACAATGAGGTAAAAACCATGTGAGGATTAGCTCATTAAGTATTAGAAAAAGCTGAGCTGGTCTCATTACTAGGAGCCAGGACACATTGTCTCACTACCACCTGAAAAACAATATGATAGAAGAAGAATGTTGCCGCGGGAGGCTTGCTTCTCCGTTCAGCAAAGTCACCACAATTTCACATGTAGTCTCACATGAAGATTTTTTGGATGCCTTCTTCTCACTACCTTCAAGAACCTAAAATGGTTTCATTACACTAATATATTTTGCTTATCACACATCTCACTTGTAACAATCTGCATCTATCTTCTTCTTACTCTTCCACTCTCTTGTATCCTTTCAGTGCCTTATTCGCCTCAAGTTTCTACCCTTAAAACATTCTCAATGTTGGGGCATAGCCATTATTATACATAATTCAAAACAGTTTAGCACCTAAACTTCATGCGGGTGGATCGGAAACAGGTAATCTATAATTATCAGGGGTATTAATAAGATCCCAAGAATTTCAACATGCTACTTCCCAAGCCTCAGTGTTAAACCTGATTCAATAACACCCATGCAACACCATAGACATTAAGTACACACTTCCTTAGATCAATCCAAAAAATTTGAACATAATTCACTTGAAATCAATCCAAAATAATCCCCAAACTACATAAGATTCATCAAACACTTCATTCAAGCTCGTATCAAAAAATACTTCAACTCATGACAACTGATAACCCTTAATTGCATACTGATAAATGAAAATCTCACTATTACACTGCATTAAATAAAGTAAAAAATTGAACATAAAAATATAAAATCATTATAAGTAACTTCCCAAATCTGTACAACCTAAATCCAAACATCGAACAAATGCAAAGAAAATGCATTTCTCCCAAACCACAAAAAACATCACTGAACAACTAGTTCACACACTGGTGAAATTATCTCACACTATACAATGATCCAAACACCTAAATTATGAATATAGAAACTTTTTTCAACCTTGAATAACCTATAAGATCTGCATAGGAATAGAATCAACATAGAAATAATGCGAAGCAAAATATTGGAGAACATTATAAAAAATTGCACAACATAGTTTACTCTGTTTATTAAATTTTCTCAAATGCACTTGGAAACAATTACTAGAGGCATCATCTCAGCTCATTGCTTCATTCCAACTCATCATCAAAATCTACAATAAAATAATAGCTCCATGTACTCACAACACTTCCTCAAGGTCTCTACTACACATGCACAACTTCTTTTCCTCTTTTTTCTCAATATCCTCAACATCTTCATCCCATAGTTGACATCAATGACAACTCTATTCAATAGACTTTCATTGACATCAATGACAAAATCATCATTCTTGCAACAATTTTTTGAGTTACAACTCTCTATTATAATATAATTTTCATTTTTACGAATTTTATGAAATTAGGGGCACACTTTTGAGCAACAAGAAGAAAAGGAAGACTAACACCTATCCTTATCCATGAAATATATATGATTGAAATTGATTTAAAACAAATAACTAAGCTGAAAAGTAAATTAGAAAACTATCAATATAATGACTCACATAATAGACTATCAAGAGCAAGCTAAATCGACTCACAATAATTTCAACATTCACTAAAGATATATGAACAAAACACCAAATAATAGCACATCCTCAAAGGGAAGGAATATCCATAAAACCTATTATATCTCACAGAATTTTTCATAGGCATTAAGTTTTTCATTCAAAATTTATTGCTCATAGACAATAAACATCTATAGTAAATAATTGAAACTGCAAAACTGATCCTTCAATTAAGATGGATTATCTCTTGTGCATCATAGTGCAAGGGGGGTCAAAATTTTGGTTCCTTTCCATATCCAAATAAAAAATATTTAAATATTTACATCATAATGGTCAATATTTTCTTTGAAATAGATTCTTGGAAAAATGATAACTATCATTTGATCGAATAAGAAATTTGCAAGTGACCAATTGATTTATGTCTAATCATGACGCAACCAGTAATAACTATTTCTAAGAGAGGTTATGATTGCATCACAATTTCTGATTGATAAGATGAGGGAATGAATCAATGATCACTATTTGTAGACCCTGTGGCAACACTTGTGTGAATAATCCACAACTTCTCACTTCTAACAGTTAGTAATATCCCAGCTAAGATTGTTTTCATACAAATGTTTTAAATGCAGAATATTTCTTTGATGCCAAAACCAACTCTACTAAATTACCATCACATCACTTTGCTAATCTCATTAAGTTTGAGGAAATTTGAGGGTCCTTTATTGCATTAATTTACTCCAAGTGGACTCTGCTAACTTACCCATCCTATTCTATAAATTAGATACAACACTTCCCATTTTGTATATAATGATGATTACACTATTAGATATGTTGAGTTCTTCAATTGATGTTGTCTCTCATACTAGGAGTGATTTCCTCACCATTGAGGGTGTGAAATGTAGCATTGTGTGAAGGTTGTTTGTATACCAACATAGGGAAGTCTTCCTCATCTATAGCGATGTGGAGGATGGATTCAATCACAGGATAATTGAAAAACACTTCTTGTCCTAGGTGCATGTACATACTGCTAGTTTGCTAGATTATTTTATTTACAATTTTGTTCACAGCTTTAAAAAAATTGAATAGGGAATCCCTGTTGTCAAGTGCCTAGTGAGGTGAGTGTATGTGCCATGTGTTGAGGACACTCTGGCAGGTTTATTTGTGCATTTGCATACAAGCCTAGTAGGAAACACAACTTGCATCACTACTATGTTGGATGAAAAAATAAGCTAGGAAATCAGTTGCCCTACTCTGTGCCAAATGAGAACACAATATGATGGAGACCTTTCCCCACTATGTTGAATTTAACAAAATACATGTTTTCTTGTGTAGATTGAACATTTGTAGGACTTGATAGAGGGCATTAGGTTCCTTATTTTTACCCTTTATGCCTAAGACCCCTTGGGCTAGACACCTTCATTTTGCGATGTAATATAGAGAATATATATATATATATATAAATACATACATACATACATATATATATATATGTATATATATATATACATACATATATATATACATATATACATATACATATGTATATATATATATTTGGCTTTTGAATTTGTATTTTGTGATGTGAATGTTCTAAAAAATTATCAGTTTTATGTACTCTTTCATTTCCATGTTTGCAATTATCTCATTAGTTGTGCATTTTGAATTTTATTCTTTTCTGCAATTATTTGGTTTCGGATAGCATTATTTTCTTTTGTAAACGAATATAGATAACTCACTGAATGTGAGAATGAAGCCTCTAGTGTGGTAATTTGCAAAATTACTACATTAAGAATTGCATCTTGTAAAACCAAATTGTTAGAAATTAAAAAATCCTCTTGCACATGCAAGCAAACGTCTTAGTCCAAAACTTCTAAAGAGAATGAAATTTAAAGATAAATGTATGCCTTCCTAACTCTACTTTCTTTATGGATGTGGAATCAAGGTAGCAACCTAGCTAGATGAAATTATTATTTTTTTTCATGTAAAATGCTTGCAAGAGGGTCATGAGATCATAACATCAAGTAAATTGACAAGTATACAATATGAAGAGAGTAGAACCAAAATCCCAATGTGATAGATAACATCAAAATTGGAGTTTGTTAGCTCAACTAATGTTTATTTTAAAAGAGTAAGGTATGGAAAATTTATTACTAATTCTTATTATAAGTAACAATAAATTTATCTTTTTGACATTGAGTTTCATGTTTATAGTTTGAGAGTTGAGAGGGTTATCATTATTAAACCTAGGATTGAGGATGACACAATGATGACTATACTTTCCCTCAAGAATGGAGGCCCGAAGAGATCACACTGTACAAAGCATCATGGCATGAGATGTGAGTAACATTTTAACATTCAATTTATGTTTGATCTTTTTTTATATGTATTTTTAGAGTTTTTTTGTGAATTTGGGGCACCCTTGTCTAGCATGGGTTCCCTAGACCTCCAAGGGTTCCCCTAACCAGCATTGGTGCCCTTGAATAGCAAGAGCACCCCTGATCTAGAACAAAGTTCTAAGACTTTATTTTGGATTTAATGCTTGAATATTAGGCTGAAAATGATTATCTCTTTTGATAAATCCCAATGTGAATGCATAAATGTTTACAAGGATACCTGAACTCATTACTATGGGAGTAGGCCACAAACCTCTCTATTCCCAAGTGGCAACCTCTATGCCTTGTAGGTCTATACTAGGTGTACACCATACCAAAAATGAGGTATCATGATGTCATGCTTATGGGACTTATGGAGCGATGGGACACAAACACCTCTACCTTTTGTCTGTCATCTGAAAAACATGACCATCACCTTAGAGGATGTACATCACATACTTAGGTTACCTATTCAAGGGAGGACCATTAGACATGATGAAATTCAAAACATCTAGGATGCTTTAGATGATTAGTATAATTGTAGTGGCCTTGATATTCTCATCAAGGGTAAGGGACATATTATTTTGGGATGGATGCTACACATCGGTGTGGATGTTCCACTTCTCTAAAGGATCATGATTGTTATTATATCCCTCTTCATAGCATTGGATGGATGAGGTGCACACCTACATGGGGGTCTTGTTCATATGATACATGATATGGAGAGGCACTAGATAGTATATTCCTTGTGTGAAGCATGCTAGCCCACTTGTATTGTGATCTTAAGCGGTTTGTTCATTATGAGTCATGTAGTATTATAATGTGTATGCTACTTCAAGTGTTAGATTTTGAGCACATCAGTTTTATGAGGCCCATGGGATATCCCATGGAGATGCCATGGACATATCCACAAGTTTTTAATTATTTTCTTAGAATTCCTCGGCAATAGGGAGACCAACTCTACTGATGAGTCACCTTTGATCAACTAGATGCAGATGACATCATTTGGAGGTCATATAAGACCCTACAATCTTAGGAAAGACTACCAAAATAGCTATCCATGATGCAACAAGATCACTTGTTCATTGGAAGGCATGAATATATTGTCATGTTGTTTTAGGCTGAATGTGTGATGAGATAGTTGAATTTCCCCCACATGACACCTATTCTTTGATCTACATACCTGATATCAACACGTAGTTCTTCCAGACCATAGGACATACCCCTCCTATCATCATAAATGTGACCTTAAGTGACTCAGACAATGAGGGGTGAGATAAGAATCTTGCATTTGATGTTGATGATGTTGGATTTACCATTGCATATTAGTACTAGTGGTAGACTGGATGCCTAGATCCTACATTCACCAATGACCATCCTATTGATGATCCCAAATCATAGCCATGACATCAAGAGGATTGTGAGGAAAAGGATGAGGATGATGATGGAGATGTAAGAGGTAATTATGATGAGGATAAGAAGGATCATTATCTAGTAGTAGGAGGAACTGAGTGTGAGGAGGCGAGAGATTCCCCTAAGGAGAGGCCTACTTCTCATCCTCATGTATCATGAGAACATTCTATGACTTGAGGGACAACATCAACACATGACCATGGGTAGAGAAAAAGCATAGCTTCCCCTATAGCCTCAACCTCTCAAGGGAGTCTATGCATGGACAATGTAGTGGTATATCAAGATCCTAATTGGCAAGATAGCAATCTAGATGATATGATGTGTTATTATTCTTGCTTTTCAATATTATTTAATTATTTATGTATAAATGTATGTATCATGTTCATATCTAATGTTTCTTTATGGTTTCTCTTTATTGCAGTTGGTATATGTGATTTTGTAAACTTTGTGGATCAATTCATAGAAGATGTTCCCGAGATACCCCCATATTAGCTTCTCTAAGTCGAGCATATGCTATTGCCAAGTGTAGGGCGACATGCAAACCTATTTGATCCTATATCACATGAATAGAGGATAGCATATCAAGATATGAGAGTTGCTCATGTGGAGCTGAGAGCTTCTCACAAGGAATTAAGAGTTGAGAGAGCTGATGTTCCTATAGAGAGCAAAGCACAAACTATCCTATGAGAGGATCTCAATAGGGTATGAGTGGGGAGAGATTTTCTCATAGAGGAGTGTGTGATAGTATTCATAGCCAAGGTTATGACCAATGATGAGCTGTGGGGTGTACTAGCATGAAGTAGCTCTAGGAGTTATTCACGATCTACGGTATCATGGATTCCATCACCACCAAATCATGAGGAATCTAGTAGCCATGTGCCTATTAGATAATGTATTATTTTATGACACACCACATTTTTCAATGTGGTGATTATGATGTATATAAAAATAAGGAGATATATATGAGAATGTTTTATTTTTATGTGTTATGTGTTTTATGTATTTCCCTATATGTCATATTAGATGCAAATATGATCTATTAAACAATCTAGATGAGACTATTTAATAAATGCTACCATGATATAATTGATATATGTAAATGAATGATGTGATCTAATTAAACAATAAAGTCTACTAAGATGCCACATTTTTTATTAAGTGTTGTCATTTTAAACTAGATTCCATTATGGTCTAATGTAACATTAAATTATTTAATGAACTAATTTAACACACCACCCAAAGTATTAAATAGTATGCACAAAAAGTAATAATCCAATTACAAAAAATTACTCCTTAAGATTCAAGACACATAATTTTTTTCAAGAATGAAGCAATGCAAGATAAAATAGAAAGAACATCTACTTAATCTAACAACATGCTTTAAGATACCACATACTATTCATAAAAATTATAAAGTATAATATCTACAAAATTATGTAGCATTGATAGGTTCTTTGAGAGGTGTACCATTTGTTTCCATAAGCGTGTATGCTCCAGATCCATAATCTTCATCAATAAGATAAGGTCCCAACCATTTTGGAATAAGCTCTCCTTTTCCCTGGTGCTAGATTTACATTACATTTATTTTCACATAACACTTTGTCACCTTTCTTGAATGAATGATGGGTGATATGTAATGCCCCACCAAGCAACCCCAAAGGATACAAATATATATAACATTTATGGCACCAATTTTTTTTAATTACTTACATACATCATAATAATCATATACCATATGAAATGGAAACTAAACATGAACTACATATAACAAATTCCACGGTTTACTTGACTGTATTACTTTTCACAACAACATTATTACATCATATGAATGGTAAGTATACACCAGTTATCGTAAGATAACATGAACATGGTTAACACATTAATCAAGAGTTACAATATTACAATGCCACTTCCCAACATGAATGGGGAAGATATAATAATATGGAATGATACATTTGAAATGAAGGAGTACAAAACTGCAATACTGAATCCAAACTCTGGTACAACTCAGAAGTCACTGCAAGGTACAATTTCGCACTTCTCGATCGACGATTGGGGACCCAATGGGGTGCATAGCACGTTCCACCCAACCACATGGACCCGAAGGTCCACCCCCCGTGCTAAGAGAAGACAAGAAGGAACCCCAACTATACCATCATACAAAACAAGGATACAAGACTTCACAACAAGATTCACAATAACATAAGGCAATCTCCAACACAAGATATAACCAACACAAGATGTGCCCAATATAAGGAATAACCAATAAAACATCAACATACAAATGCCAACATGTGCTCACACAGACACCCAAGAATAACATAGAGGAAAACAAAGCATACTTGGTTGTTTAAGGAAGAGTGTCATCGCAATGTTGCATGGGTTACCCTGGCGAATCTTCCTAGGCTCCGGCCCCCTACTTGGGTTACCCTGGTGACCTCTTACGAAACCTGGCCCCACATGCAATCCAATGCGGCATCCATTATCTTTGATAAGGACAAGACAATGATTTTGCCATTCCAGGCCTTCTCAACTCATCTCAAGCCCATACAAGCACTTGAGCCATGAGTGAGGCATTCACTTATATCTTGTTAATGTGTGATTCTATCCAAAACCCCTAATTAAATATTAACGTTTTCACTTGATTAATAAACTTCCAATGAGTTACCCTCGAGACCTCTTCCGGGTCTCAGCCCCCATTGAAGCCACTCCCCTATGAACAACAAAACTCAAAAGACACTATCAGGGTAAGCCCCCATGCACAACATATAAAGCCTCATGATAAATTGCATTAAGCAAGGCAAACACCATCCTACACAAAATCTTCATAATAATATTATTTTCAAGTGCAAGGCTTAACCCATAACATCAAACAGATCATACAATCAATAGTTCACAAAGAACCAAAAGTGAAAGCTAATAATAAAGCTACACCTTTCTTTCCCTTTCTCTGGAAGATTAATAAATCACTAAAACGAGGGTTTCCCAACAAGGTGGCAACAAAACTTGTTCTCAAAAACCATCTTCAATCTCAAAATCAAACAATCACAAAGTAAAATCTTCTCAAAAGTCCATTTATCACAAGCCAGTTCCCAACATTAACTCAAAACATTACTCCAATACAATACATAAAACCCTTCATTTCAAAACCAACCACAAGCAGAAATCATAACCTCATAGGACCATTAAATTCACTATCATCTCAAACTTATAAAGAGAATTTAAAATAACCTAAGAAGATAAATATCTCAATAAATATTTATCACATTCAGGTTACAATCACCAACAAGTCAAAATCAATAAACTTCAAAAAAAACAATTGAATCATCATCTACAATTTGTCTTTTCACCCAACAAGAAATCATTTTAATTCATCAAAAACTATATACCCATATCTTACTAATATTTCACTATACTTATTATAAATTCGTTTAAAATAAAAGAAGTTTTCTAAGCATAACAACAATTTACTCCTATTCTAAGTCATGATTTATAATCATTTCTTTAAATATACACGAATTTGTCATGTTGCCATGAATTTTCCGAAGGTGAATTAGTAAACAATCATTTTTATAAAAAAAAATTCATCAATGATCTGGACATTAAATATTGTGAATAGAAAACAGATCTTATGCAGTATTAAAGGAAGAAGAAAATACTCACAGAAAGAGATGAAACACCTTTTATGAGAGAAAGAAAGATCGAAGAAAGTCATTTGTTCTAGAATTATGTTGTAATTAGATGAGCGATTGGAACATGCAAAGAATCAGATAAGAACTTAAAAGCATTTGTATTGTAATACCCTATCATTGTTCGTCACGACATTACCATACTCGTCATTCTCATATCTTCACTCTAGACAGATGACTAGTGTGTTTATTATTACTTTGTGGAGTATGATGACTGAGTTTTTCGTATATGTTAAAATTGACTGGACTTGTGTGGCGTGCAACATTTCTTGAAGACTGGGTAAGAGAGAACAACTTCACTGTGATTAAAACAGGTGAAGTTAAGTATTCATAGTTTTTGACTTTCGAGTAAACGAATGCTCGTTTTGGCAGTGTAGTATGAAAGGAGGAAAGAAATAAATCACAGAAAGAGACTAAACACCTCTTATGAAAGAAGGAAAGATCGAAGAGATTCGTAATCTTTATTTGTAGTAGAATTAGCCTACGTTATAATCAGATAAACAATATCTCAACTCTAAATGTTGTAACTGCGATAGGTTGTCAAGTAAATATATATTAGAGAGTGAATATTGGAATTTGGAAATACCACCATCTACTTGCATTGTTATCATTATTTCAGGGAGACTACTTAATTCTGTATACTACCTCAGCTCTAAACACTGTACAGTGACACCGAGTTTCCAAAGACGCGCTCAAGATGAAGTTTGGAAATTAACTTCACCACGATCAATGTTAAGCCCCTTTATTTTGTTAATTTTCGACAATATCTTATTTTCAACTGCTGCAACTATGGTAGATTGTCGGGAGAACCAGGCAGGTTATTTAAATCTTTTAAACTTCCTTTTAATGTTCAAGTGTTGCAGCTGATTCTAATTGATATTGAAATCAGAGAGATTATTTAAACCTCTAACCCATTCTATTTTCAAATACTCCAGCTGTGACAGTTTGCAGAATATGCACAAAATGGACTTTGCAAGGAAGGTCTCAAAATCTTCAAATTGGTAAAGTGCCCTGGAGCATATCCTAACATTGTAAGCATTGCTTGTATTCCAGGAGCATGCCAGATAAACAAAAGAAAGCTACGATGTTTTGTGGAAGAGAATTGACAGATCAGAAAGGAAAGGCACATAAATGTTAAGCACTTATTAATGGTTGGAGGATATGTTCTAGACAGGTTTCATAAGGGAGCTCTCAATATCTTAATTTTCCCAAGCACTCTCTAGCGCATCCCATCACTGTAAGCTTTGCTCGGGAGAAGAGGCACTTGTATCTAATTAGACTTATATGCAGAAGAGAAACATAGCCTAAGTCTTAAAATCCATAAGTCAAATTTCCCCAATACAATTGCACTAAAATAAAATAAAATAATAGAAGCATTCCTACGTCTGAACCTCTATTGTTGCAGTGATTGAAGTACCTTGGAATGACCATCAATAAAAATACATACCTCAACTGCACTCAAGATTATAACGTACCACAACATTCTGATAGTGAGCCTCCCTCACTGAAAAGTTGGCATCTGCATTACATGGATCAGCATGTCGTTCTCCTTCTCTTTCCATAGCTCCTCAATGTATTTATAAGTGCCCATTCCTCTTCTTTGCCTGGAACTCTACATCTTTGTCAATACTAGGAAGACGTGTTTTATCCTTGCTCGAGCTTCCCATGCCTATTGGTCCATTAGTGCCTACAATGGCCTGCGCTTGGCCGACATTCATGTGGTTGTTGCTGATGATAGGCAAAATCTAAAGAGGTGGGTTGTTCAAATTGATGAGAGCGTATCTCACTGTATAATTAAAGCTGTGAACAACAGGGTTCCTCCGCTCGTGCCACACCATCCCTTCATAGAATACCAGTGATTCCTCATCCTTCTCATTTCCAGATCTACCCTTTCTTTTTTATATCACTCAATACCAATCTCCTCCACAGCAGATTCAAATTAAGGAGGAATGAAATTACTGTGGTTTTTAATTACGCTACCCAATAAATAGACAAGATCCATTTCAACTGTTAAACCATTAGAGCTCAATATTTCAATCGTTAGAGCATTGTCATTCTCTGTAGATAGATGTCCCCATGCCTCTGCCTCGTTACAAGGGATAAGGGCTACCAAGGTTAAGAAATACACTGGTTCCGACGGGCAGTTATCTACCATGCTGCAGAAGAAAGAATTCAAACATGCAGTGTTGTATTGTAAGATCCTACTTTCTCTCAGATCCAGTTTTTTTTTTTTTTTTTTTAAACTTCTTGTTGTCATCCATTGACAGCTATCTCCCTTCGAGGAATTCCACTAGCAATTTTTTTTTTAAGTCTCCTAAAAAATAGGCTATTACTGTAAAGGTGGATCTCCACCTTTTAATTCTGAGATACAAAATCTAGCACTTGCTACTCCCTTCCAGTAGTCAACTCCGTTCTATGGAAGATCTGACTCGGCTTCCCTCGGTGTCCATACTCGCAGAAGTCCCCCAAAAAAAAGTATTAACTCCCCGAATTAATGCCCGAGACCCCCCATATGGGTACCGCCATGCAAGGAGAGAAGATCCGTTACCACAAGTTGAGCTCTCCTCCCCACGTGCTTCCCAGGGCCAAAATCCACTATCACTATTCCCTTATCCGTATTAACATGCAACAAGCATGATTGGTAACAACTAACGTTATTCCTCAATCCCCGTACGCAACCAGCCATCCAACCAATTATGATTGGTATGAAATTAAAGTCCTTCCCCCATATAATGCAACCATAACAAAAATTAAGGAGAAAACTCTGACTTAACTCGACATGCCATAATTTTTTTTTTATATAAGCTCTTACTTTATACTGCCAATAACCAAGACGACTAATCCTAAAATAGACTCCACCATCATAGCCCAATAACAACATATTCCAACTTACAACTTTTATTTACTTATTTATTATAACTTAACTTTATAATTTTATAAATCTATTGATATTCATTAATCAAAGTACCCCGTTTATGCAATAATTCATTTTAAGGCATAAAATAATTAAAAGAATTTATTTATCAATTAAATAAACCAAATGCTAAAATAGTTACCTAGACCCAAAATCAACAATTATCGAACAAACTTACTCTAAACCCCCAGAGAGGTGAATACGGAGGGGCATTACATGATATTATCATTGAATGCTTTTAGAATAAGCTTGAAGATGTTCAAGATAATTTATACACTTCTCATTGAATATTTCAAGTTATTGAATATGTTATTTTGTATAAGTGTTATCATCAATAATTCCATTGAGATAGATTCAAAAAGAAGGAGTCTCTAGCTCTAACAACATTACAGCATCAGGACCATAGAAAAGGTTGTATAGAGTGTTTCTCGTAGTTGTATGAACACTTATGAAATAATCCCACAATGCATAAGAAAGTTGAGTATTCCAATCTTTGTTATGTTTTTTAATGGTTTTGTGCAATATTTACTTGATTATTTTATTTGTTGCTTCATCTTGTCCATTGGATTGGAGAAAATATGGTGTGGAGAAATGACGTTGTATGTGGAACTTTTCTAACTTCTTCACTTGCTTGTTTTTAAATGGTGTGGTATTATCTATAATTAAAGCCAAAGGAAGACCAAATTGTGTGACCATGTTATCCATGATAAAGTGAAAAATTACATCAACACTCATGGAGCAAAGAGAAACTATTTCCACCCAATTTGTGAAGAAATCTATAGATGTAATTATAAATTTTTTTCCTAAATATGACAGAAGAGAAAACTTTCCAATGAGATCCAAACCCCACACTGAAAATGGCTAAATAACAACTTGTGCATGAAGTTCGTGAATAGGAGCATGAGTCAGATTGCTATGTTTTTGACATTTAGGATACTTTTTAACATAAGTGAAAGAGTCTTGTTCTATTTTTTAAAATAATACCCAATATAGATTAATTTATAACCCAAATATCGACAACCAAAATGCCCTCCACTAGCACCTACATGAGCTTCCTCAAGGGACATAGGCATTTTGTATTTATTAAGACAACGAAGAAGAAGAGAATCATATGGTCGACAATATAACACAGTGGCTAGGACTATATAATGAGATTAAATATTTTGAATATGATCTTTAGTGCTCTTCGTAGTTGGTTCTAGACAAATACCATCTCTTATGTATTGGAATATGGGTGAACACCATTCACTAATGGATCAATGTTGCACACCAATGTTTCCTTTATTTTTTCAGCTATCAATGGTGATGTAAGAGTATGAATGGTAAACATAAAATATGAGGAAGAATAATTTTAGGGAGACAAGAGAAGTAACACTTTCCATTGAATTTGCATTTCAATTATCATTTTATGGAACATTATCAATAGTGTATGAGGTAAAGTGTTCTAATATCTTTAATGTAGATCTTGATACTAAGATAATTTATCAAGTTTTCCTTTATATAATCTGTTTATTTATTTGATAATAAATTGAAAATATCCAAATATATGAATGTGTTGAATGCTTAAGGATAAGGCCGCATGTAATCAGGTCATAAGGTCCTCATATTCTACAATGTTATTTGTGTAAAGTGAATTTAGATGGTAATATAAGGGAATTGGCTTCCCTGAGGGAGGTATTAATATATCCCTAACACTAG
Source organism: Sequoia sempervirens (assembly GCA_007258455.2). Lineage (NCBI taxonomy): Eukaryota > Viridiplantae > Streptophyta > Pinopsida > Cupressales > Cupressaceae > Sequoia > Sequoia sempervirens. The sequence goes on from VDFB02011533.1 coordinate 17,026, forward strand.
AGCTAGTTTGACACTTAGAACCATCAAATTATAATTCCTATATTTCATTATCATCTATCTTTAAAAAAAATCATTAGGAAATGAGTCTTGATTTGGTAATGCTAATGGAAAAGGAGCTTCAACTAGATGGAAGGTTAATGATTGCCCCTTAATTGACTTTTGAGAAAAGAAAATTATGATCAAAATCCATTGACAACATAACCCATTTAGCTAAATATCTTGACAAATAATTTTTTACAAAAAGATATTTTAAAGGATCAAACTTTGTAATGACATGTACTTCAAAATTTAATAAAAAATGTCTCAACTTGTTTGTGGTAAACAGGAGAGCCAAACATTATTTTTCTATAGCTTTATATCAAGTTTCATAATAAATTAATGTACGACTGATGTAATAAATGGGATGCTCTTTACCATTATCATCATGTTGTGCCAATAACAAAACAAGAGCATTGGATGAAGAGGAAATATAAAGGATAAAGGGTTGTCCCAATGTGGTTGATTGTGAAAATGGATGATTAGCTAAATATTTATTTAAGCTCTCAAAGTATTTTTGATAGTCTTTGTTCCACTTAACTTGTGATTTTTTTGAAAGAGCTTGAGTAAAGGGAAGAGTCTGATCCACCACTGATGTAACAAAATGATGGATAGCCTAATTATTTCCTTGTAAGCTACAAAGTTAAGAAATATTCTTAAGAGGTGGCATGTTTACTATAACATCAACATTTTTTTTTTACACCTCAATACGTCAATGTGACACTATGAAACCTAATATTTTTCCACTATCGACACCAAAGAAAAATTTCCTTGGATTAAATCTAATAACGTACTTACGAAATTAATCAAATATTTGGAAAATAATTTTAGCATGATCTTGATGTGTGATAGACTTAACCAAGATATCATTGACACAATCGTCTAAAATGTTGTGTATGGAATCATGAAATATTAAAGTCATAGCTCTTTCATATGTTTGTCCAATGTTTTTCAATCCAAATGGAATGACTACAAAATGAAATATTCCCCATGGTGTGATGAACACTATTTTATATTGATCTTGAGGATTGGTAAAAAATATTTATATCCCAATAAACCATCCATAAATGATAATAGGGCATGTCCTACAGTTGAATCAACAATCATATCAATTTTTGGCAAGGGAAATAATCTTTTAAAGATGTCTTATTAAGATCATATAAATTTGTACACATTTGGATACAATTATCAAGCTTTACTATAGTAACAATGTTAGATATCCAAGGTGAATAGTCAATAGGGTGGATGAAACCTACTTTTAAAAGCTTTTCAATATTAGCCATAGCTAATAAAGACAGCTTAGGATTCATCTTGTGAATCTTTTGGCTCATAGATTTAGCATCGTATTATCAAATAATATTGTGCATGACTATCTTAGGATGTATACCAAGAATATTTGAATAAGATGAAGAAAATATTTTAGGAAAATCACGTAACAATGTTGGGTGATCTTCTTGTTCATCATCATCGCAAAATACTTTAAATAGAAGAACCTTTTCAAAGTGTTAGGAATTTGGGATGTGTCTTATTGATTATCAAATAAATCTTCTTCTTTCCCAAACTATGCATTAGCATTTAGATAATAGGGAAATCTGTAATCATGATGACAAGTAGGAAATGTTTCATAAATTCCCAAAAATTCCACCGAGGACTCATTTTTTTGAAAAACAACTAATGATATGTCATTACATGTGTTATATATCAATTTAGGATGAACTAAATTTAGAGTTATCTTGGAAGGATCTTGTGTTATGGTTTTGAAATTGAGTGAAGGTCTTCTTGATGATTTTGTAAGTTTTTGAAGGAAAATAACCAAGGCCTCTTGTTGTTTCTTGCATGTTTAGCTCTATGGGGACATAGATACCCTGTTATTTTATACCACATCCTTTACCATTATATCCAAATTGTGGAAGGATCTTATATCCTCTTCCATAAATGGATTCCAATTCTTTTTAAAAAGGTGGGTTTTCATAATCACTCTCATCATATGTCGATGTGTAATTGATGTTTTCTTCATTGTTTGAAACTACAAAGTTAGATGGTTTAGATGATTTCATGAAAGGTTGTGTGGAAACTATTGCAACTTCTTTCTCTTCTAATTTTGATGGTAAAATCTTATATTTCCTTATGAAAGTAGGTGTAAAGTCTAATGATCCCCAATTATCATATAATAGCTTTATTATAGGTGAAACACACTTATCCTTATTTTCCACTTGTAGAGGTTCCACCAAATTGGATTTGGAATTAATGTGTTAAAGGGTCACTTGATTCTTGTTTTAGTTTGTAAACAACTTTTAGACTTAGGATCAACTTTCACCATGTAAACCTTATTGTTATATATGTATTTCATTAAATTATGAAGCATTGAAGGAATTCATTTTGTCTCATGAATCCATGGTCTACTCGAGACAATATTATATGAAAGAGAATTAAGCATGAAATGGAGAGGAGTGGGTAACACAACAAGACAAACTTTAACTAGTAATTTTATCACTCCTAATGGTTTTCTTCCCACATTATTAAAACCATGGGTAGATAAAGCATCTATTTGAATTAAAATTTTATCCAATCTAATCTTATCTAAAAGATCAATATTAAAAATGTTAATCCTTGAACAATTATCAATAAAGGTATGTCTAATACCAATATTCTGAATAACAACCATGATCATAAAGGCATCATTTTGCTATTTTATTTTGGGTATGTAGATCATCATTGAAAAAATAGGCCCTATGGCAAAAAAAATTAGAAAAATCAAAGTTAGGCAACTTGACATAAAATTTTGAATAAGTTATCTATATTATTTCAAAAATATGAAAGAATAGAATTTGTATAAAATTGAATGTAGTTTCTAAATTTCTAGGATTTTTTTTTTTTTTAAATCTATTTGGTGAAAATTTGAAATTTCAATGTAGTAGTACTTTTAAATTTCAGGGAAAAATAAGAAGTAGGTGTATGTCGACCACCCTAACCACAATAAAATGATAATTTTTTATAATATTTTAGAGATAAGTAGAGGACTCATGTCTGGATGTGATGCATATTTTTTTGTAATTTTTTCTAAGTAAATAATTAATTATGAATTTTTATTACAAATTTTAAAAATATAAAACTCATGATGACCACTTAACTTGCTCAAAACTTCATGAAATTGATTTTTCTTTTTAATCCTATAGTATGTGAAGCATAGAATGTGACGATGTTTTGGATTTAAAGAATGTTATACCGCTTTGGAAGCTATAGATGTTTTCAATCAGCCTATTAATTAGGACTTTATTCATAATTCAAATAGAAATTGAATAATAATTATTTATTAAATTCAAAATGCACAATTTATATTGGTGGAAGTTGAGAATCTCCTTTAAAACCCTTTCATTTCATCAAATTTGGGTAAAAAAGGTTGTCTACCACATACCCTACAAATATCCATCATATTGCCACTTTTGGGCCCATCATGATCTTGCACATACCATCTCTTCAAGGTGGTAACTCATTTTGATGAAATACAATATAAAAAAAAAATGAATTCATACCCTTAAGAAAATATACCACATGAATTGGTTGTGTACTAGGAGGTATAACAATTTTTTCAAACAATCTTAAAGCATGCCGTGATAAATTGATGATGTATGAATCAAATACCATAAGAAGATATTAGTAGGGGTAGCATGAATCTACTCTACAATATCATACTCCTTACCATTATGTTGTAAGAATCCAAGGAAATGCAGTCGAAAAATTTCATAACAATACTTATTATAAAAAAATTTAAGCTTAATGACAGTGGCTTACACTACTACCTCTTTAGAATTTTGCAATCAATTCTACTTACAAATCCTTGAACATACCTAAAACATTCAACATTCCTCACCAATTAAATTAATTCACTCTTTGAGTAAAATATGTGGAAGAAACATTCACTCAAAGGTGAACAAAAAAAGATCCTTGATTAATTAATATTCATAAATGTTGAAGACATATACAATAAGGAGATAATTGCTTGTGAAAATGTCATTGTAGCTAATTCTATGAGCTAGTAGTGTCATACAAAATTAATAGTTATATTCACATCCTTTTCTATCAAAAACCTAGATTAGATATACACAGACTAAAAATACAAAATGCTCTGCTTAAAAAAAATTCTAAGCTCCTTTTCAAAATGGACCTAAATTCCCATTTATAAAAACAATGGAGAAAAATAAGATTCAATCCACAGATAGATGTCACATTTTTATTTGTTAATCTTTTCCTACAATATACAAAAGGAAAAACAACCCCTTTGGAGAAGACAAAATAATATTCCACTAGAGACAAAAGATTTGTTCGAACTATTGATGAAGACATCCACTGATGCAACAATGATGAAGAAGAGAATGATTATTCATTAATTATTCAACTCTTAATCTGAAAGCATATTCCATATGGAATTTTTTGAATTTTATGTTAAGTAGACCACAAAATGCAAAAGAATGCCATATCATCTTGGAAATACAAATAATGAAATAACTAACAAATTCCATTTTATTCAAACAATTAGAAGTCCCTCCTTACTTTAATTTTGGTAGCAAGAAGGCTCATAGTCCTTGAAATTTATTGTACTTTTCATCCCTAGCTTGATATATCCTTTTTGTTGGAATATTGTTGTCATTGATGTCAAAATGGGAAATCATGCAAGGGAGATTGTTGGCATGGTGAAGGAGAGATTAGTGGTGAAATGGAGCTAATTTCAAAATAGTAATTAGAGGTGAGATGAAACTGATCCTGCAAGTGAGGATGTTGACATTAATGAAAAGTGTCATTGATGTCAAAGGATAGATAAGGAGTGAGATGGAATTGATCCTAAAAGGAAGATTGTTGGCATGATGACAAAATGTGTCATTGATGCAAAAAGATAGTTAATTGGTTTGCTTGGATGCCATGAAGACCATAGGATCAATGTCTGGAAGAGTTGGTAAAAGAAGCATGATTCTAAAAATGTTGCAATGTTGCTCAAATGTTGCATTATTGTCATGCAATATTAACATGGTGTTGGAGAGGGTTCTTCCAAAAGACATAGGTGAAATAGGTAGTAGATTTGATGTGTTTTTTCTAAGTACATTCCATATATAGGTTTAGATGATGTGTTGAATCCTCAGAAATGATTTAAGTTTGCTCTTAGAAAGAATTAGGGTTGATGGTTAAACCCTAAGGTTGCAGTCATGGAATTGTAAATAGGATTTCTATTTTGATGTTAACAATCTATCACAAGTTGCTAGTAGCTTAAGTTATTACTTAAGCCTATGGTGTCATGTGGGTTACCAACCACTTAATCCTATGGTGTCATGTGGGTTACCAATCCCTTTCCTAGAAATTATTGGTTGAGCAAATATTTTACATGTTTAATACTTCCTAAGTATCATACAAATATTTCCCTTCGATAAGATCAATGGTGTTGGTTGAGGCAGCAAGATCTAATGTCCTCCCCATCAACCCGTTAAGTTTGTGGTGGGCCCCGACTAAGTCCACTAGGGTAGTAGGGAATGGTGGATATTAATCCATGATTGATGGATAATGAACATTGATGTAGATGGTAGGACTAGAAAATCTAGAAGGGAGTAAAGGTATATCAAAGAGACAACAAAGAGACAACACAATATCAAAGTGAGTAGTTTTAGAGTCACTTCGACAAAGTGATGATGCTTGATCTATGGTGGATATGAAGCCTTGGAGATATGATGGTGACCGCTAGCCCATGGAACCTATGGTGGGACCTTGTTTATACCTCACGGGGGAGCGGGGAATGGTGGAGATCAAATAATGCTTTGATCTGATGAAGGACAAAGTACCTAGTGGGTCCTGAAGATGCAATCTGGAGGCTCCTCATCGAGTAGATAGATGAACATTAGCAAGACAAAATGATTGGTCCCTTTGACATGCCGATAAATGCTGGAGATAAAAAATGGTTTATGATCAAATGGTGCATGAAGTTGGTAATGGGTTCAGCAGAAATGTGGTGACATATTGCTTAGTCACTTCACATCATTGTTGTGAAGCAAGTCAATAGGATGGTTCTTGTGATGGGTAATGAACGTAAGAAGGAAGTGGATGGTGATGTTAGCATAGCCAAGTGTCTAGATATGATTACATCACATGTGTTCTTCACATCATGATTTGTATTTTCCATCATCTAATGTATTCAACAATGAGCGATGAACAATGGGAGCTAGTGGAGTATGATGTTAGCAAAGACAAGTGGTAGAATATTATTGCATCGTGAAGGATTTTCTCATCACTATAGTAAAGAAAGGTGAAGGAAAGATTTGCATGATGAACGATGAATGATCAAGATCATCTCATGAAGATTGAACAAATATCATTGCACTTCTTTACACTACGGAAATGGAGAGTGCATTCTTTGAAATTGTAGTGATAAGCGATGGATGAGATCAAAGGCTCAAATTCAAAGGAGGAAGATAAAACAGTGATCGCTACATCAATTCATATTGTTGTTCTGAATTGAACGATTGGTGAAGTGTAGAGATATGTAATAGACATGAATTACAAGATCAATGATGTAAATCAAAAATGGTTGATTAGAGTGACTTTAGGATATTGAATAGAGTAGTTTTAGTATCTCTTCGACATGGCAATGGAAGATTAATGATGATCTCAATGGGACCCAATAGGAAGCTGATGGTGATGGAAGGTAACTATGCAGATAGGTGGCTAAGATCAATTGCTCGAAAGACCAATTCAAATCAATGTTGTGAGTTTTGTGGAAATGACATAGATGAAAAATGGCATATGTGGGCCTTTGTCTTTCAAAAGTGATATCAAAGAGAAAGGTAGATATCAATGAGACCCTAAAGTGTGCTATCCCAACATGGTCAAGTGTCTTTGATGGTGTAAAGCAATAGGCATAAGATGTAGATCGATGATGGAGATCAAAAGGTAGAGATATAACAATGATCTATAAGGTGCTTCTCATTACGGAAATGAATGATTATGCCCACAGAAAAGTAACGATATACGATGGGTATGTATACAAAGGAACCCAAAAAAATGATGTGGGTTTAAAGGAAAATAATTTGACAATGGTTTTTAAAGTTGTCAAGATGAATAGAGAGCTAGAGGATCGTGGTGTAAAGAATAGAGATCAACAACCCAGATTCAAAGATGAAGATGCACAATAATAGTTCATGTAAATAGGGTTTCGATTAGTAACCAACATAGGAAACAATTAATTGGTCCAACTGTACCTATGACCAATTTTGGTGAAGATTTTATTGGTAATGTGGCAACATAGTTTTCAAAGGAGTTGAAGATCATAATCAAATTGATGGAATAAAGAATGAATTTAATACATACCTGATTCTATGGTTTTTGATAGTTTTTTTGGTTAAGAAAAATTAGTGAATTTGTATAGATTATGCAAGGATTGAGATGAACAAGAAGCTTGTTGGTGAATATAGCAAGTATGGTAAACCATAACAGAGGGTTTTAGATGATCTAATAATGTGTGAGAATCTTGAGGTAGTGATAGCAGGTCAGTGAAGAAAAGAAAAAAAATCAAAAAATTGTCCAAGTTGTTGAATCTACCAAATGTGAGAGTGAGATAATTTTCTATAGGGGCAGAAAGAGCTTAAAAAAATTGTGTTTCTTAGTCTGTAGTGAGGAATTATGTGAAGAGAGAGAGTGAACAAAAAGAGAGAATGTATAAATGATGAATGAGTAGAACCCCAACAAAAATATCTTATCTGGGTTAATTTTCTAAGTGAAAAGAAGAGAAAGAAGAGAGTGCAGATAGAGGTTACTGCAAAGAAGAGAGGATGTGTTGAGATTTCAGCAATAGTAGTAGAAAGGATGCTCGCAAGATTTCCAAGTAGAGATTGAGCAATTACAGATCAGACTTGTAATAGAGAACTGGATTCATTTGAATCACTTTATATCTGTCATTGTAAATCAGATTAGTTTGTGCCATAAGATAACTGAGTTGGTGCTCAATATAGGGATTTGGGGCTTCCTAGGATTTAGTGCTCCTAAAACCAAGGGATTTGTGTCTCTTTAGGGTTGGTGCCCTTAAATGTTGTAACAAGGGATTTGATTGCGAAGCTAGATTAGGATAGTAGATCTTAGTGGCATTTCTCATCGTTGTTTTTCCCATCTTGTGTTTACCATGTATATCATGTGTTATGGGAATTTGTTTTTGTTCTTTTTTATCTTTGTGCTTATTTGGTAAATCTACATTAAGTGCTTATGAAACTAATCTGCAACATTGACTAATGGTTTAAGAAAGTAGTATTCATATAGGTTTTAAGGGTTGAAATTATAATATCTACTAATTCACCCCCCTCTCAGTAGATTGTTTTGTTCCAAAAAATGGTATTAGAGCCCTAGGTTCCCTAGGAGAAGCTTGATCAACTCGGGTTGATCTTGGATAAGTGAACACAAAAATGGCTAAAAGGAAAGGATCCAAAAAATGTAGAGGTAAAACTGCTTATCTTGCTTCTGAATACATTCATGATGTAAAACATAACTCTAAGAAAGAAAATAGTTGTAATCAGATGGACAAGAAGGATCTACATAGAAAAGGATAAAATATTTTATCATATGTTTTTGGTAGCTAAAGCGATGAACATGAAAGTTCCTACGATATTGATGGGAATGAATCCCTGAACATGGATTTTGTTACAATGTCTGATTAGGAAATTGAAAGCTTTGATGAAGAGAAAGAAGTGAACCTAGAAGGTAAAGTCAATTGTGGTCTATATGATATTAAAAGTTTGAGAAAGGAAAATGAAGAACAAAAAACCCATGCACAAAAAGTTATATAAAGACTAACTAAAAATGCAAGTTGAGGAAGCTAAAAGGATAGAGGATGTAGTCAAATCTGAACTACTGTCTAAATCTAATGACTACATAAAGCTGGAAGCAAAAATAGCTACTTTGAGAAAAGAGTTAGGAAATGCTAAAGAGTAGACTGATAAAGGCCTAAAGTTGAAAGGTGGCTCTAAGATATTAAATGAATTAGTAAAATCACAAAAGCTATAAAAACTCAAAGAAAAATCTAGCCTTGGGTTTGAGAAGGGAAAGATTTCCTCTACTAGTACTTCTACAAAATTATATGATAAATTTAAAGTAGAAGAAAGATGTTGCACCAAGGATGAGAAATCCTACATAAGTTGCAATAAGGAAAAGGAACTACTGAGGTGAAGAAAGAAAAAGAGGAAAAGAAGCTTGTTGCTGACAAGAAGAAAATTGAAGAAAAGAAGCCTAAAACAGTTTAAAAGGTGGAGAAATCAATCCTTGAAAGATTGAAGAAGAAGCGGCATACAAAGGGAACTAAAGTAGAAAGAGTCACAAGGATGAGACATGCAAATATGTTAAATAAAAGAGGGCCCCCTCATCCTGCACAAAGAAAATATATGACTAGGTAATCCCCATGCTTTTATGGTTACTATCATTTGTGTAATTAGTTTGGTCATAGGGCTAGACAATGTAGAACTGCACCCAGAAGGAGCACAAAATGTGTGAATAAGAATACATTTTCTCCTATAATGAATATGAATGTAATGTGATACAATATTAACAACTTTAGTCACATAGCTAAGAATTATGGATTAAATTATATGACTTGTAGCACAAAACAAAGGAAAGAGGAATATGTCCCTTAGAGTGAACAATGGTTAACATGTTTTTGATAATAAAGCTAACAAGATAGAAAGGAAGTCAAAGAAGGTATAGAGAGTGAGAGGTCAACAAGAAGCACCAAAATTGGTCGCTTCTACCTTACATCACTAAATATTAGTGATAGGGCATGACTCCAGGGGGAGCTAAATTGGTATTTATTCATCCCTAGAATTGAAAGGATAGATCAAGTCTAGAAATGAAAGGATTTATGGTTGCATTTTTTCTCTTTCTATGGCTTGAAAAGAGTATCTGTAGTTGGGAAAGAATTTATGTGGTTGCTCTAAAATGCTCCTTATCTACAAGAAGAAGAGATACATGTCTTAGCAGGAATTCTATAAATACACTCAATGTTTTTTTTGTTATAATTGGTATAGAGTGGTTCCAATTGGTGTCAGACCATTGTGAATTGGTTTAGAATAGTCTAGTTGGTATAGTGCCCAAAGTGAAGCAAATGCTCGAGTATGTAGAAGAAAATGGAGAAAGGTCTAAGGGGGAGCTGCTAATGGTATCAAATCAATGTTATATTTGATACAGTGTAGTCTGGCATATCAATTGGTAAAGAGAATTAAGTAAAAACATCTACAATTGGTATCAAACTTGATTGTTTCAGAGCATGATACGACACTTCAACTGGCATTATATGGTGTTAATTGGTATAGAGTGGTTGAATAATTTGGTTTTTCCATTGTAGTTAAAAGATGAGAGCAACATTTTTTTTGAGAGCATAAATTAGTATCAATTGGTATTAGTCAAAGGGGGAGAAAAAACTCCCTTTTTTGCCATTGCTAAGGAGAAGTAGAGGTTTTAGCAGTATGGTGACCTGAAACAAGATGTTTAGGAGTGTGACCATTTACCATTGATGTCAAAGGGGGAGAAGGATTTCATACAAATGATAAAAGTGGAGCATGAGAGAAAAAGTATCTAAATGATCATAAGAATGAGAAAAGGAGATGTGAGCTCAAATGATTCTCCACCATTAGTATTAGACCTGATGGAACCCCTAAATTTTATTTTGGTTCCATTTATTATCTTGCAAAATTTTACTAAGTTCTATCTTAGGGGCTTAGGGTTTTGTTTATCATCACCATTGTAGGGTTTTGCGTTACTTGAGAGCCTTCCTAAATAACCCTCAAACTCATATTTTTACCAAGGTTCTAATTCATCATTGACCTTTTGCTACCTATTTGCAATCATGTTAAAACATCTTGTGTCATTAGAATTCATGGAGTAACCGATCCATCATGCTTAGGTATGATGTTCTTATATTTTATAAGGTTGATTGATTGACCTTATTTGGCCTTTACATCCTTTGAAATAATATGTTCTAAGTCCTTTGATGCCATTTTATATGGTGTCCTAGGTGGTCCCCTTCTTAAAACAACTTGCAGACATGTGTTGAATTGTCTTCACTTAAGTCCCATCCACCACTTCCCTTTTATCGCTCATTATAGATGGATTTTGAAATGTAAATTTAAATTATTGATGAGTAATGAGCAGTGTTTCTTTGATTTATCTTTGTATCATTGAAAGTTTTGGCTATCGCTAATTTCTCTTGAATTTTGAGTATTGAATTAGTGATGAGTGACGACCTCTGGGCTTTTACTTTCATCGCTCATCACAGATGGATGTGGGATCATCTTATTTAAATTGGCAATGATTGATGAGTAGTATTCTCTTTTGTTTCGCGTATCATGGATGGGTTTTGAATGTTGGGTTTTGTATTAGCGATACACAATGCAAGTGTTCTATGTGTTATCGTTGGCTTCCTTCTCATCACTAATTTCTTGAATTTTTTATGATGGGAATTAGCAATATACAATGACCCTTTGTGCTTCTCATATTTTCTCCTAGCACTCATCATGGATTCATTCCAAGATTTGAGTTCCAAAATAGTGATGAGCGATGGAGTCATTTGTTCAAACTTCCTTTCGCTGATTTGAATTGCTCTTGTGAGTGATTTATTTTGTGTCTTTTATTTTCATGCAGGTGCACATATTTTAATCTTTTTTTATCACCTTATCTCCCATCACTTATGTGATTTGGAGTTCTAAGCATGGATTGGTGATACACGATGGGTGATGAACGTGGTCAAGGATGGGATATAAATTCAAAGGCTGAGATCTCATTGTGTAGATGCTAGCATCGTTGATAGGACTTGTGAAAGGTGAAATGTATCAGCGATGAGCGATGGCTATAGAATAAAGGAAAACATGGAAACATCCTGAGGACATTGTTTAAAGCAAGAAAGAGTTTAGCGATCTAAAAGGGGAACCGTTGATGTGGTTTTAAAATGAAATAATCAATGGATAGGGTTTGAATATGAATGGATAAATTCTAGTACACTCACACAAGATTTCTATCAAACATTAGTGGAGATGCATTCCATTTTCCAACCATAAAGAAGGAAACTAGCTTGTTTTTTTGTACATTTGGAACTACTCAGGAGTAGAGAAGAAATCCAAAAGCTAAAGAAGCGGTGTGGAAAGCTCCAACAAGAAATTACAGCAGCAATTATATCATTCATTTACCTAGCTAAGAAATTTTTTGTACCTCTTCCTATCCAAAATACTAATTTATGCTATTTTGAAAGGGTAGTAGGGAATTTGGGAGGTAACTTGCTTATGATTTATTCATTTGATTATATTCAATTAGGGTGATGAGTATTGTCTAAAGTCTAGGTATACTTTTTTTGTAAGTTGTGTCTTGATTTTTTATACTTGGGTAGGTCTTTTCAATTGAGACAACTGTAAACCCTTGTCCTACCACTTTGCAAATATGAGTGATCTAGAACCAAGTGAATCTAGCATTATACTTGAGAGGAAACCAAAGAAAAAAAAGTTAAAAGGATTAAAACCTAGGATGTTTCATCTGTGATTAAGTCAAAACCACTTGCAACATTTAACCCTACACATACCCCTATAGCATCTACTAGGTCTAGAAGTGGAAAGAAAGAACAAGAGAGGTTCATGGAAGGGGCATTTGGAGAACTAAAATAAGGAGGGTCACGAATTGGCAAGAGACCTATGGGTTAGGTTTCCATGATGACTAGAATAATTGACAATGTTGGTGAAATTATAGAATTAGCCTAGCCTCAAAGTGGATAGCAATTATTCCCATATGCTTATAATAGGTAGAATTCTAAGAAGCCGACGTACTACTTATGGGGGATCAACCTCAAAATTTGGTGGTATCCAATGTATTTGTCGAAGTGGATGTGATGATGGAGTTGGCCAGGACTATAATCCCAATAATAGAACAATCAGGAGTTAAAATGGAGATGTAACCCTTGAGGTGACAAGGGATAGGGTTGTGGAGATATTTGGGTTGAATGATAACTATGCTGTAAAAATTAAGCGTACAAATATATATCGTGAATATTAATATAATAGATTTTCATATAGGAGTAGATTGTTTGTTTAGCATAGAAAGAGCAAGGAAATATTTCTCCCTAAGGATATTGAGCCCTTTGAATGTGAAGAATTTGTGGATTATTTCAAGAACACTTATTATTGCTTGAATCAAGTTTTGGCTTGAAATTTTTAGGCAAGGATATCCCATGACTTGTTGGTGATTACAATATATATATAGGCTCATAATTGAAACAACGGTTTTGATTATGCCACCTATGTTATTGAAAAAATGCATCAGGATTTCATTCATCCGAAGAAAGAGGTTCTCCCTATGCATTTCCCACATTCTTCTCTCTTAATGCATATGCTTCTATATGAGGGTGATTATAGCTAGAAAAGAAAGTTGAATTTAAGATTGAGGGATAATGAGAATAATTTTTTTCCAGTCCAAATGTGGAAACATATTTGGGATCAAAATTGTCCCAATTCCAACTATTTCATGTTTGCTAATTCCATAATGTTTGGTATCTTGGAAATTTTGGGTGTAGCACCTATTCACAGGCTATCTCCAGCAATAAAAAATATCATGCACCCAAAGAATATAGAAGGATCAACTACAAAGCATAATTGGAAAGATTAGTTTCTACACTCAAAGTATACTTTGATTAGGGCTTATGGATCTAAGGTAGCACCACATTGTTTTCCCATGTATGTATCTAAAAGATTGGAATTCATGGAGTTAATGTGGCAAGTTGATTTTATGGATTATGAAATGTTCTGAAAGCCTACGAAAGGTACTGTGGTGAGTCCCTAATGTTCTTTTGCTTACTTTAAGGTTACTGCCCCTGAAGGGTATGATAAATTTGGATTCATGGTGAATAACCTCAAGTTACCTTTTAATGAGGTTAGTATGTTTTACCTTAAATTTTTTATGCATGCAAAGAGAAGGGAGAAAAAACTATCAAGAATATATCACCAGTTCTTGTACACAAATGATATATTGAGAAAGTTGACAAGTGATGAGGATGTTAAATCTAGAAAGAAATAATGGACATCCATAATAGACATTAAAGAGAGCATCATATGGAGGAATTATTTCTATGATAGCCCCTATTATGTAATTGAAGATCATTTTTAAAGAGTTTTTATAAAGCTAAGGGATTATCAAAATGGTGATTTCAAGGTAAAGGTGAAAGAGGATATCGAGAGAGCACAAGCTCTCCTAAAACAACAACCTCGGGCTATGGATGTTCTATGGCAGCTTGCAGATGTCCATGAAGTTAGGGAGGAACAAATGGAAGAACATGTGCCTAGTGATGAGGAGGTGGAGGAGAAATTCTCTCCCCCTAATATTGAATAAACTCTTGATTCACATGTTCCCCTAGATAGAAATGTTCAATGGCAATATGATGAAAAGAATTATGATGAGTTCGTTTTAGATGATAAGTTTGTAAAGTCCAAGCAATTCAAGGAAATAATGGTAAAATAGAGGAGAAAAGAGATAAAAGAAAGGCTTGAGCAAGGGATAGTGTTGAACCTTCTTAGTAGGAAGAGGAAAATAAGGTAGAGGAAGAAAATATCATGGTTGAGATTGCAGCTATTAATCCTGCAAAAGCTAGGAAAATTGTCACAGATAGTGGAATCATGTTGTTTCCAGGATGTACTATCACCTTAGCTATTGCATATGATGCAGTAAGAAGAGAACCTCAGGCTTCAATATCTAAGGAGCAGTTTGAAGATAAGGTGTTTGGATATGGGTAGAGTCTGAAGTTGCATACTCTTGCAATCTAGTCTATGGCACCTAATACTAGAAAGCATGAGGTTTCTATGCCTATTGAAGAGGTTATGGGTTCCTTGGTGGTGAAGAGAGCCACACATATAACACCTATCCAAGTAGCTAAGTTAACTTCTCATGCTACAATGCTTAGTGTGGACACAACACAAATTTCTTAGAGGAAGTATGATTCTTTAGTGAAGGAGTATAATAAAGCCTTGGATGAGATAAACAAGATGAGAGCCACTATTTATGGTAGTCATTAAGTGAGGACACTATCTTTTCCATCTTATTCTTCTTCAAACTTGCCTACACAAGACAAGGAGACCTTGGCCTTGAGAATCAATGATTTGAATAATCAGCTAAAGACAGAAAAGGAAAATATCAACATGGTTAAATTTGAAACTGTTAAGGTGGAAAATGAAATTTTTGAGGATGTACTGAAACATAGGGTGACCAAGTTGGTCAACAAAGTTGATGATGTATGGGTTGCCTATAAGAAAATTCATGAAGAAAACATAAAATATTTGTAGTTCCAATAAGCCTTCAGGAATGAATGGAGAAAATGGAGTACTAGGATCGGTGCTTTAAAAGAAATGATGCCTAAAATGAAGGAGGATCGTGAGGCACCTAAAAATATCAATAAAAAATATTACAAGTTATGGACTTGGTAAATGAGATAACTAGGGACTCAAATCCAGAACAAGTTGAAAGTATTCAAATAAATGAAGTATTGTATGCCTATGATATTGAGTCACAAGGGTGAGTTACAACAGTTTGATAAATGGAGGGATGAATTGGGAGAGCTACTCTCATCGACTAAGATGCCATTGATTTTGGTTGATTCACCATGCTGAATCCAAGTGTTGATATGTTGATGGAGATTGAAACAAGAATGGATACTTTTGTTAGAGATGATAGAGCATTAATTGATACTAAATGCACCCAGCATAGTGCAAAGCTGCAAAGTTTATTGAACAAGAAGTGGCCCATAGGAGAAGAGTACACCACCTAGTTGGAAAAGTATATAGAATAAGCTTGTAAGGGGATGAATATTGATATGATGAATAATAGAAAGGAGAAAAAAATGCATAGCCCAAAAATAGTGCAATTTAGGCTTTTGATAAAGCATTACAAAAATATTTTTCTCTCCTCAACATGAAAATTGGTGGCATAAAATATTGATGTGGATAAATCAGCTTTGTTTCTTTATTTTCTTTTCATGCTTTTTAA
Organism: Sequoia sempervirens; assembly: GCA_007258455.2. Lineage (NCBI taxonomy): Eukaryota > Viridiplantae > Streptophyta > Pinopsida > Cupressales > Cupressaceae > Sequoia > Sequoia sempervirens. Next base: position 33,088 of record VDFB02011533.1, read on the forward strand.
AATTTTGTTGACTAGTTTTCCTATGGTGGATAGTTTTTGAATGCATGGAGGATATTTTGAAGCTATTGTAACAAATAGATGATACCTTTTAAAGGTGGGACTGGATCTTACCAACAAATGAAGGTTACTTTTTCCTCATATTTATTGCCACCATCTAATAGCTTGAGCATAACTAAAAATGGGATATTTGTTACAATGGTCCAATAGGATTGTGACATGTGTGCTTTCAGGCCTAAAGTTTTTTTTTCTCTTTCCTTTCTATAAGAAAGAACTCAGGGCTAGAAGTATGGGTTCATTGGAATGCAATTGACATAGTGAATTGTAAAGGGAATATATATAATATTTTAAGTTTTGTATTAAGTTTTGAG